>ABLG01000211.1:0-167326 GCA_000172435.1 Meloidogyne hapla | reverse complement strand
AAAAGTACATGTTTATGCCGAGTCGACGTTGTGCGTCCAACAAAGTGTCTTTAAAGCGCTTGCTTATTGCGAAAATTTTTTGAAATTTTATTTTAAAATTTTACAGGTGGGAGACATTGCTGCAACGGGCGCTTTAGCTGGCAATGCCAAATTGTGTAGCGTTGGTGGCCTTGAATATAAGATCAAGGCTGCGAGTATTATGGGGAAAAGGCGAATATTCATTCCAAAAAACATGAAAAATGAATTTGAAGAATTAAGTGATGATAAAAAGATGGGATTTACAGGGATATTTGCTGATTATTTCGAAGATGAAAAGGATACTGTTTTTCCGATAATATAAAAATGATTTATTATTTGAATTCTATTAAATTACAGAAACTATCTTATTTTAAAATAAATTATTTTAAATTTTACATTAATCTAGAAATAAAAGTTATAATTTAGATTTTAGGCTAAATCAATCATAAAGTTTAAGTAAAATCATTAAACTTTTATTTTATTCTTTAATTTTTTTTTGTATTATTTTATTAAATTTATTATAAATATTTTACCTAAATTAATTTAAAATTTATTAAAGAAATACTGTTAAAAATTAATAAAATAAGGGGTGATTAAGTAGAAGGGTTTTCTCACTGTCCTGCCTTTGATAATAATTAAAAATATTTTAAATAGATATGAAAATGTTTTGGGGGACAATGAGTAAAACAACCTTTTTTCTAATTAAAAAAATTTAAAAAATAAAAAAATAATTGTTAATTTTGACCAATTAAATAGCAAAAGACGTATAACCACGTCTTTTCAATAATGGCGTTGTTTCACTAGCTTCTCGTTCTTCCTCTTTTTTCGATATTTCTTCCATAATTTCTATTGTTTTCGAATGACCAACACCTTGAAAATTTTGTTTATTTTAGTATCAGAATTAAATCAGAATAAAACACCGTCGTGTAGGACTTGCACTTTTCGGGAGACTCATTCATCAGTTTTATGCTGGCGGAAGCTTGTGGTCCGAAGCTTAGTGTATTCCCTTTATGGCACTTACACATGTGGCACGCCTTTAGTGGGGTTATTATTATAAAAGGGGTGAATTACATAAAAAGGGCTTTCAATCTTGTCTAGCTTGCTTGTAAATCCCGAGCCGTCAAGATAATGACTTATCTACTACCAAGTATAGATCCTTAACACTCTCACTCCTTAATGGCTTAATAGCCTTTGTTTTGATTTAATTACACATAAAATTCCCATTATTTAATAAAATTTAATTCATAATCCATACATTTTGTATTAAATTCAATTTTATCGGTTTTAGCAAAAAGGGCTCTAGACAGAGGGGAGCGTTCTCCATTGTTAAAACAAGCTGTCTATTAAAAATAAAAATATTTTTTAATTTTTAAAAAATTAAAGAAAAATTTTACAGCACAAAATAGATAAAACCAGTCATATTTTAATTCAGTAAATACAACTCTTCGTCCATAAACATTCATTTTTTGCCAGTCGTTTAAACTTGCGTCTGGAGTATCTGTCCAGTAGACTACATAATTCTTTAATTTTTTAATTAAAAAAATTAATTAATTTCTTTTTAAACCTTTAAATCGTTAGATCTTTTGTATGGTGGTTCCCAACTCAATTCTATTGAATTTGGGCTCAATTTTGTGGCCATAATGTGTTGGGGACTTAGTTGAGGTTCTGTGTAAATTTAAGGATTTTAATTTTATTTTTGGCGTTTTGAACTATTTAAGATTTTTGGCATTTTTATAATTTTTGGGTAGTGGCGTTTTGTACATTTTTTGGGGCAGTGGCGTTTTGTATAATTTTTGGGGTAGTGGCGTTTTGTACATTTTGTGGGGGAGTGGCGTTTTGTACATTTTGTGGGGGAGTGGCGTTTTGTACATTTTGTGGGGGAGTGGCGTTTTGTACATTTTTGCGGTATTGGCGTTTTGTACATTTTTGCGGTATTGGCGTTTTGCACATTTTTGCGGCATTGGCGTTTTGTCGATTTTTGGGGGTATTGGCGTTTTGAGGTTACAGTAATTTTTTAAAATTAACCAGTATATTGAACTAAAACAACAGGCTTGCTCTCCCCATACTTTGAAACAGCTGTAATTCTAAATTCATATAAAGAACAAGATTGAAGACTCATAATTTCTACAGCAAAATTCTAATAATAATTTTTTTAAATTTTATTTTTAAATTTAAAAACTTGAATTCCCTTCAATTCACGTATTTTAGAGGTTTTGTCCTCTCCCTCCTCAAATTCCTCGTATCTAAAATGAGAGAAAGTACAGTAATCCTTATTAATGACAATCGAGTCCGACTGTTAATTTTTATGACCTTTAGAGTCTGGACTTACTTTTGTCTGTAACGTATATTGTAGACTACTTTAACGTCAGAAGAGGAAAAAGCCGGAGCCCAGGCTAATCTGACACTGTAAGCGGAAGTTGATACTATTTGACATTCATGAGGTGGATCGGGTGCCAAACGGGCAAACATAAACGTTCCATCAGGCACTTGAAAAGAATTTTTTATAATTAAAATTTTCAGACTCAAAACTAAAACGAGTGACACTTGAGTCTGAGACTTGAGGAGGAATACTAGAATATATTTTCGAGACTCAAATGTCTTGGAATGAAGAACACATCTCTTCCCCAAGACTCTACTGTTAAAGATATTGCCCCTAGTCTAACTTTAGAGTCTCGACTTCGATTAGACCGTTAGAGTCTTAAATTGTTATTAAATAAATAAACCCACAAATATGAGAAGTACGTCTGTGTCTAGAAAATTTTCTCAAAGAAATTTTTCTTTGCATTTCGGTAAAATTTCGATGAGCAAAAATCATTCCTTTGGCTAATTGTGCTAATAAATTGGCCATAGCAACACGTCGTCTTCTAATTAATTTTTTTAAATTTTTTAATTAAATTTTAAAATTCACTTTGCTTTAGCCTCCCTAATCATATAAAAAGGATTATTTGATTGTAATTTTCTTCCCAAAAAGTGTATTTCTTTTAAATACATTCTTCCAACAATATCCATACCTACAGTATTTTAAAATAAAATTAAAACAAAAAAATTTAAAAAGGGCAAATCCCCGAGTTTCAAAACGCCCATACCTCAAAATTTTTCAAAACGCCCATACACCAAAAATGTTCAAAATACTCAAAATAAGTTTCTGCCAGATTTTGACAAAAGTTTTGAGACCTTGGCATTTTGAACTTTTGACATTTTTAATTTTGACATTTTGAGTTTTGGACATTTTGAGATTTTTAATATTCAAAATTCTGTTTTTTAAATTACTAACACATTGTCGTGAAAATAACACCACAAATAACCAAAATCAGAACAGGAAACATATTTTCTGGATGAGGACGATAATCGCCAAAACCTGAGAGAACATTTAGGGGATTTTTTGTTAAATTATTAACCTACCAACAGTTAATATACTAATAAATGTAAAATATAATGATTCTAAATAAGTCCATTTAATTTCGTATTGTTTTTGAATTATTAAAGCAGCCAAAAAACCATAAGCAATAACTAGGGTAAAGGCAATAAAGGGTGGAAAACGAACAAGACGAACACGTTCTAGAAAACTCTGAAAAAAAATTTTTAGTGAAGGATATCCGAGAATATGATAAAATAACCATAATTCTGAAAAGCAAAAGTGAAAGTTTAACCAATAATATTGACAAAAGTTTGAGGAAGAGCTCTTTAAATGACTACAGCTCTTTAAACGCATGAAATTATCAGTTGCTTAAAAAGCTGTATTTACTGTACATATTCCTAAGGATGATAAAATATCCCAAAAAATCCTAAAAAGTATCGCAAAAAATATGAAAAAAATCCCAAAATATCCTAAAGCGACAAAAATCCCAGACATGACAAAAAATCCCAAAAACGACATTATATCCCCAAAAACGACAAAAATCCCAAAAAACATTTTTTCCTCTACCTGTTCATCATCATTTTCTCCTATCAATTCGCTACTATTTTCATTAGAACTCTGTCCAGGTAAACTGCTCCGATTTCTAAAAATATCCCTTAACTTCCCCCAAATAGCCCAAAATTTGTAGTGAAGAAAGAAGACAAATTCAGTGAAAAATTTGGCTAAACTGAAAATTTTAGAGGGGATTTTGATTAATTTTTAAATTTAAAAAAACTTTGCAACGTTGACCAAAGTAAGAGGAATACCTAAAAAAAATTTTTAATTTTTTTTGGAATTGTTAAAATTAGAAATTTAATCATTCACCAATTAAACAATACAGTACCCCAAAAAGCCTTCCATAAAATGTTGTTGGACAAACATAACCATAACCTATTGAAGTTAGCATTGTGGCGGTGAAGAAGAGGGAGTTTTTGAAATCCCAGGTTGGTGGGTTCTTAATGAAAGAATTTTATTTTGTTTTTTGGTGTTTTGAAAGATTTTCATTTATAGTCATTTTGAAAATTTCTGTTTGTGGGCGTTTTCAATTGTTGGCGTTTTGAAATATTTTTTTTGTAGGTATATTAAACGAGGGGGACATTTCGATTTATCACATTCGGTTTTGGACATTTCGGTTTTGGTCATTTCGGGTTTGGACATTTCGGTTTATGACATTTCGGTTTTGGACATTTCGAAAAATTTGATTTTGTTGACATTTTGAATAGTTTTTCAATTTTTAACATATGAAATATTTTTAGAATATTTTTAAAGTATTTTTAATTTAATTATTCACCTCTTCAAATCCATGCCTAACAGATCTATGAGCACTATATACAGTATCCACATAACGTTCAAAATGTTCTCTAGTACCTTCTAAAACCTCTTTAATCACCTCCTTTTCTGTTAATTCTCTATCATAATTTAAGTATCGTTGAGGATTTTCATTAACTAAATTCCATAAAGCATCAGCATATAAAATTGAATTTTGGTCTATCAATTTTAAATGACGAACTTTTGTTTCTGAAGAAAATATAAATCATTTTGGAGAGAATATTTATACTAGAGGAATGTAATGTTTATTTATATAATTTCTTGAAATTTGGCTTTTACAATTATTGGAATTTTTTTTTACGATTTTTTATAAAATTAAGGCAACTTTTTGATAATATTGCCTAACTTTTTCTATAATTTTTCTGTATGTAGGTCAAAATAAATAAATTATATATCATTTGACTCGGCTCATCGAGCTGAATTGAATGATACCAAAATCATCCTAATCGGATAAAAATAAACAAAGTTATGATCATAATAAAAAAAATTATTACAATATTGCCTGAGGGCATTAGGCATAACAAAAATTTTAAAAAATAGTATTTTATATCAATCGACGCAGCTTATCTAGCTGAGTCGATTGAGAATAAAATCAACCTGATTGGATAATATGAACTAGGTTATAACCATAATAACGAAAATTGCCTTAGGGCTAATAATATGATTGAATTATTAAGAATAAACTTATTAAATAAGCATATTATATATCATTCAACGCGGCTCGTCGAGCTGCGTTGAATGATTCCAAAATAATGCAGATCGGATAAAAATAACTAAAGTTATGAGCATAATAACAAAAGTATTACAATATTGCCTGAGGGCATTAGGCATAATAAAATTATTAAATACCCATATTATGTAACATTCGACTCGTCTGATCGAGCTGCGTCGAATGATACCAAAATCAACTTTATTGGATAAATTTGGGCAAAGATATACCCTTAATAATATAGCCTGAGGGCATTTTTTAAAGTTGTTGGGAAATAGTGCCCAAAATTTTTTAATTTAATTAAAAACTAGTTTAAATTAATGTCTCAATGCTTAAAAATATTTTGAAATGAGGTTTAATAGCTGAACATTTAGAATATGAACAAATTTTAATTTTAAATACCTGTAGATGTTAGCAAACAAGTGGAGGGAGGGGATTAAATAAATTGGAAATACCCCCATAAATTATAAAAAAAAATCCAAAATTTAAAGAAAATCACCTTTAAGATTCTCTCCTTCCAATAAACGAAAAACCCAGGCTCCAAAAAGCGTATAAAGCAAACAGGCTACTGCGAGGAGGACGTGGTGTGAAAATATACGTTTGCGAAGACAATTACTGATAAAAATTAATAATTAAAAATTCTTTGGTTATTTCTTACAGAAATGAGTTTAATAGACATTCAACAAGATTTTTCATATTTTAGGGAGTGAAATTTTTTAAATTTCGAATTTTTAGAATTTTTGGCATTTTGTCCATTTTTATAGTAAAATAGACAATTATGCCTATTTTTACTGAAAAAAAGAATAGTTTTATTTAACTTGAAGCTTTTTCTTTAAAACTGCCAGGAAAAATAAAAATATGATGGAAAGAAGCTGAAAATACCCCCAGGGGAATTTTATTTTTTTGTAAAAGGAGATTTTTGATATTTATTTTAAAGAGGGAAAACAATGAAAAATGCCGTTTTTAGGAGAAGTAAGTGTTGGTTGAGAGCTTGTAAAATAGATAAATATTAAGCTAGAAATGTGAAATTTTGCGTAGAAGTGTTCAATAATGGTGCCTAACAATCCTATAAATTTCAGAATTTTTGGTTTTGTATTTCAGAATTTATGAAGAAGAAATCAGAATTTTGAGGGAAAATGTAGATTTTTGAGAGTTTTTGGACCATAACTTGTGAAATAGTTAATGAAAAATTCTGAAATTTTTAGAGAAGGTAGATAATACAATAAAGTATATCTGAGCAAAATTTGAGAGCTCTGGATTCCCATTATTAGATATTTTTTATAATCCTGCAAAGCTAGGCTAGGCTTAGATGTTAATACAAAAAAGCTTTATTTATCCTTTTTTTATAAAAAATTTAAAGAAATATTTTCAATATTAAAAATAAAAGTAAAAAATATGTGTTTTCTTCATCTTTTCTATTTTTTAGTGCAAAATTTATTTAAATTTAATTTAATATTAAGGCGTCAGACGACTTTTTTTGGCTAGTACAATGCTTCCTTTCTTGCTTCTTCATTGTAATCAAAAAAATTTTTATTTGGATTTTGTGTTCGGCTTATTTAAAAAAGAAGAGGGATTTATTTTTAGAAAAAATAATTATGAAAAATTTTTTAAGGAATTTTAAAAATTAAAAAAATTTTTTTCTCTATAATTTCTCTATAATTTTATTAATTTTTTCCATCGACCAATAGATCAAAAAAATATTATAGTTAACTATTAAAAAAATTACAATAACAAAATAAGCCTTTTACAACCTTAAGTTGTTTTATTTAGATTGTATTTATATTCTAAGCATTAGAGCACGTTACCACAAGAAACTTGAGACTTTATTGTTCGGTAACTTAAGATTGTAAAGAAAAAGTTTTAAAGAAAAAGTTTCTGAAAAAAATTCTGAAAGTTTAATAAAAGATACACGCAATTTCTACACGCAAATACTACAAAAGTGACAAAAATGTTAAGTTTGCTAATTAATTTTTTAAAGAGAATGAACCACTAATTAAAGAAAAGTTTGGTATTTGGAAGGAGATTAATTTTTATACTTGTAACATTTGCATTATATATTAAATAAATGTCAAAAATGGCAGAATTATTATCCTTTGACAATAAAAAAAGTTATGTATTATTTTAAAAAACTATAAGAATTTTTTTAAATTTGTCTCACTAATTCATATTTAAGTTTTACAATTTTAAAATTATATACTCATTAATACTGTGAATACTTTTATTTCTATTTCTAAATTAAATAAGAATAAATAAGCATAATTGTGAGTTTGTAAAATCTGATTGTAATTTATAAATAATAATTTTAATTTTTGTAACATTTCGATTTTTGTATTTTTGCTATTGTATTATTGTAAATTCTGGTTATTGTATTTTATTTTAATTAGAGATACTGATTTTTGTATTTTCTTATTTTATGATTCTGATTTTTGTATTTTCTTGTTTTACATTGCAAATTGTGATTATTGTATTTTTTTAATTCTGATTTTTTTTGACTATGAAATTATTGTATTGACGAAATTGTTGTATTTTTATTTTTATTTATGTTAAATTACTGTATTTTCAAAGAATTTTGCTTGACCATGATATTATTGTATTTTCTGATTATTGTATTTTTATTTTAACAATCTAATTCTGATTATTGTATTTTCTGATATGTAGTTAATTAGCCTTTAATTAATAGCCTTTAATTAGCCTTTAATTAACCTAAGTTAATTAATTTTAGCAACTTTTGTAAAAAATACAGTTTTTGTACAAAAATGAATAACACAACAACGCAAATTAATCAAACAGAATTAATTGTATTATCTCCATTTACATATTCATTATTAAATATATTTTCTACAAATGTAGCAATTCCACATATTTTTGCAGCTATTGTAGGAATACCTTCTGCTTTACTTTATATTTTTGAATTAATTATTTTATTTAAACAATGGAAAGAGTTTAAATCTTCTTTTTTTGTTCTCTTCTTTCTTCGAGCTATTATTGTAATTTTTAAAAAAAATTCTAAAAATTAATTGAATTTTTTAAAAATTTTTTTAACAAATTTTAAAGTGCCTCACCAACTTCTTCTTCTCCTACGTAAATCAACGTTTTCTCAAATTCGGCTGGTTTATACCCATTTACCAACAATTGCCAACTTTTGTTCTCTCATTTTTCTACTTTTTCATTTACTACCCTTTCCATGTTGAAGACTTGACCAGCATTTTTATGATAATTAACAGACTTACTGCTGTAGCTGTTCCTTTAGAATATGAGGAGGCAAAAAAAAATTTTTAATCTTAAAAATAAAATTAAAAAATCCAACAGATATGGACCAAAAAACGAGTTATTGCAGTTGTGATTTTTTGTTGTGTATTGCCACTTACAGTTACGTACCATATTTTACAGTACAATACCTACTTGAGTCCGATGAATGAAAACAATTATGCCCTTGCTTATTCTCTCCAAACTTTTGGATATTCATGTGTTTGTACTTTTTTGTAAAATTTTTAAAAATTTAAAATGTCCAAATTTCAAAATGTCCAAATTCATAATGTTCTGATTTAAAAATGTCCAGATTCAAAATCTCCAACTTCAAAGAGCCCAAATTTAAAATGTTCAATTTCAAAAGGTCCAACTTCAAAATGTTCAGATTTAAAATGTCCAAATTTAAAATATCCAATATTTCAGAATTTCATTTAATATTATTTTAAGGGAATAATCACCTACACTAAATTAATCGGCGTATTTTCAAACAACAATGGAATCGCATCACTCACATCCTTCTTTTTTATGGGAATTTCATTAATATTAAATATTTACACTTTAATACTTTTTAAACGAAAAAATAATATTATTCAAAAAACCAACCAAATATTCAAAAATAAAATAAAAATGGAACGTCGTCTTACTGTATATGTTTTGCTTACATTTGTGGGGCAATTAATTGTCTCCCTATTTATGGTAAAATTTAAAATATATTATTGTAAAATAAAAAAATACAAGAAAAAATACAATAATTATTAGGTCACATGGTTCACTGCTTCAGCAGCACTAAAACCTTTTGTTAATACAGACACTTACAATCTTATAAATTTTGCTGTACAAAATCAAAGTGTATTTATTAAAATAATTCTGATTTTTGTGTTTTATTCTGAATTATATAATTCTGATTTATATTTTATTTAATTGAATGTAATTCTGAATTTTGTGTTTTTGCTTATTTTAAATGTATAATTCTGATTTATAATTAATAATATTATATTCTGATTTTTTGTAATTCTGATTATAACTGTATAATTTTACAATTGTTTTTCTGACTATTGTATTTTATTTGAGGAACATACCTTGTAAATTCTGACTTTTGTATTTTTGTATTTAAAGTGCTAATTCTGACCTGTATTTTTAATTAAAATATAATAATTATGATTTTTGTATTTTCTCAATTTAATTTCACTAAAATTACAGGCCCATGGGTAAACGATATTTCTACTATTGCACTGCCTGCTTGGCTAATGCTTTGGGCTAATGAACGATTAAATCAGGCTATCTCCCGTGTTTTCTACAATACTAAAGTGAAAGTTCTCAATCTTTTAGGCCTCAAGGATTTAATAAGGCCTAATTCTGTAGCAGATTCTTGCCAGAACTAATTATTTGTTCAGAAGCCTATGGAGGGTGGTGGAAGACGATTAAGGAAGAGTATTTCTTATCCTGAATCTACCGACCAGAATCGACTTAATCAATAAGAATACTATTGATAATAAATGAAATACATATTAACAAAAATACAAATTCTGATTTTTGTATTTAAAATTAAAATTAAGAATTCTGTTTTAGTATTATTAATTAAAACTTGGCTTTTGTATTTTTAATTAAAATAATTCTGATTTTTGTATTGTATTTTTCTTTTGCATTTTAATTAAAAATAATTCTGATTTTTGTATTGTATTTTTCTTTTGCATTTTAATTTTGTAAATTCTGATTTTTGTATTTCTTTATAAAAATAATATTATTTCTGAAATTTTCTCTATTTACAATTATTAAATCATTAATTCTGAAATTTATTATTAAGGTAATTTAAATGTAAGAGCCAAAAGAACCCAAAAATTTTAAAATTTAATTCACAAATTTTTTACTAAATAAATTAAAAATATTTTCTAAAATATTTATTGTGATTCTTTAGCTGTTCTAATTCTTGTATTACTAGTCTGTTGTTGTGGTATAGCCATAGATTGGCGTTTTTCATCTAGCATTGATCTGGCACTTACCTCAGGGTTACGATAACGATCATTTAATAGAACATAAATTCTAAATAAAAAATTTCTGAATTAAATACATTTGTTTATAGCCCTAAGTGCATAAGCTTTAGAGGGAATTTAGGGATTAATAGATGGATTAATTTCTGGGAAATTAATCAGAGGGACTAGCCAGAGGGTAGGGGCCATCCAGAAGGGTCTTATGTCGTCTAATGTCCCAGATGTCCCAGAATACTTAAGATAATCCTCTCAATCCTTGTTATAATAATATTCAGCAATTTGAATGACTTTAATCGACATAAACCCATGGGTGTTCACTTATAAAGAAGTGCACTTATAACCATGTTACCTTATAATGAGAGTCACTCTATAATAAATTTAATTTTCCAATCTAATCACCTGTATGTCTCCAAAAGAATAATCAAAATATTTTTTGAAATAAATATTAATAGAGCAAAATCAGCCTCCCAAATCCAGCCTAACACGATTAATCGAGCAATTAAGAAGGGTAAATCCTGGCAAGCTAAGGATATTATAAGCGACCAAATGTCCAAGTCGAAAAATGCCTAAGGAAGTAAAATAAGGGTTTAAAATATTTTTGAAATTTTTTTGAAAATTTTTTAGATTTTTCAAAAAAGCTCTTAAGCCTAAAAATTTTCAGAAAAAGATTCCAGAAAATTAAAAAAAATTTTTATTCATCAAAACCTGTCTAAAATCATGCCTATTTGTACTTAACAAAATTTTAGTTGCCACAGCAATTCTCATTTTACGAGAACGACTAGCTGTCAATATAAATGCAAATTGGATTAATGACAGCGCAAAAGCACTGAGTATTGACATTTTGAGTGAATATTCTGCACATACTAGTGGTCTATTTAACAAACCGGCAAATTCGAGAATGTCGGTTGTGATAGCCTGATTAAAAATTTTTAATAAAAATTTAATTTTTTGTTAATTTATAAGGTAGAGGGTCCAGCTTAATCTTGGCCTATATCTGAGGAATGAGCCTAGTTTTTCTAAAAATCATTTCACCATTCGTTAGAGCAGAAAATGAGTTAATAGAAAAAATAAAATTAAAAATTTTATTTACCAAATAGAACAAGTTAAAAGTAAAAGGCTGCAACTTCCCAATAATTCCATTCAAGATTAAGCTAGATTTTTAATCATAACTTTTCATTTAATAATTCAAAAAATTTAAATTAAATTTTATTTTGTAGCAAATTCTCTGCTCTATCGAATGATAACAAAAAGAATTTTATTAGTTCATCCTTGCATGAGTTATAAGTCTTGGACGGCTCAAGGACATTATAGAGGTGTAGTGGAGTGATTAGAGATTTTTTGGGGGCCGGAAAAAACTGTGAATGATCTTAATGATAATATTCTTTCTTCATTCATTAACTCCGACAATATATTTTTCAAGCCCTCAAAACCCGGGATCCCTAAATGCCTCTCCCCACCCTTTAATCTAAAAATTACCATATAAGCAAGCAAAATCTGTGATAATTCTTCTCTATTCAACTCAAATCTAGGTAACATCCATCTCGCAATAATCAAAACCAAAAACAATGTATAAGTCAAAATTTGGGGTAAAAGAATTCCTTCATTTGGAAGAAAATTAGGTTGAAGTCCCAAAGAAACAAGAGGAGATGAATAATTATTTGGCATATTTATTGAAGGAGAATTTAGTGTATAATCACATAATGAGCTTAACATTATCCAGATTGGAGGGATCTAGTTTTTTAAATTATTTAAGAGAGAAAAATTAATTTTTTTGATACCGTAGCCAACAAGTAAATGGCAACAGCGACGGAAAATCTTAAAATTAATTTTGTAAATTTTTCAACTAACCTAGAAAAAATTTAAATATAATTTGACGCGGCTCCTCGAGCTGAATCGAATGATAACAAAATCATCCAGATAGGATAAAAATAGACAACGTTATGATCATAATAACAGATATTATTACAATATTGCCTGAGGGCATTAGGCACAACAAAATTATTAAATAATTAAATTATGTATCATTCGACGTGGCTCCTCGAGCTGAGTCGAATGATACCAAAATTAACTCGATTGGACAAAATTATTTTAAGTTATGATCATAATAACGAAAATTGCCTGAGGGCTAATAATACGATTGAATTATTAAAAATAAAATTTTTAAATAGGCATATTATATATCATTCGACGCGGCTCCTCGAGCTGAGTCGAATGACAACAAAACCAACTCGATTGGACTTTATTTTTAAAAATTATAATGAAAAACATTGCCCGAGGGAAAGACATTGACTGGAAGTCTATCTCGACTTATAAATAGACCTTTTCTCTCTGACATTTTGATATTATTTTATTTACTAGAGCTTTTCCATATAGGTAGTAAGTCTTAAAGAAAACTTACAGTCTAGGTTCATCTCCAGTCCGAACAATAACTGCATAAAAGCCTTCACCAACTAAACAAAACGCTATTAATGCAAAAGCCCAAATTGAATTTTCTGCTCTAAATTCAGCTGCTGTCCATATACAAAGTAGTGAATGTGACTTGAAAATAATATTTTTTTAATTTATTTTTTATTATTTAAAATTAATGATCAGCTACAGCTTTTTAAACGAACACATTTATCGGTTGCTTAAAAAAGCTGTAATTACTGTATTAAGAGAGAATAAATCAGAATTTTATCTCAAATCATATTTTTAGGCTTATCTTTACAATAATTTTGATTTTTTTAAAATTCTGATTTTTCATGTTTTAAACAAATTTTTATAAATTTTTCCAAATTAAAATTATTCCAAAAAATCAAAACTAACCATAAGTAAAATTCTAACAGTTAAAGCTCTAATTATGTTAGATAATAGAGAAGTTGAAGAAGATTGAAACATTAAATCTCCACTAAAGTTGGAAGATCTATGACCCCCTCCTGTTGTAGAGTGCCGAACAGCTGGGGAATTTGCAGCTGCTGAAGTTGAGGCGACGCTCCTTATGAAGGGAGGGAAATGGGAAATTTAATAAATTTTTAATAAATTATATAAATTTTATTTATTTATCTCTCTCATTATAAGAGCATGGGATATAAGGGACTTAACAGTCAAGACCCCACAGTCAATTCAAGACCCACGGTCAAGTCCCTATCAGAATTCAATCAGAAATAATTAATCTAACGATAATTAATCGACTACAGCTCTTTAAACGCATGCGATACTCGGTTGTTTTAAAAAGCTGTATTTACTGTATTCAGAGAGAATAAATCAAAATTATTTTTTAAATCAGATATATGATATATAGAATCTCGGAATCGTAATATAATTATAATTCAACCCATGAGCCCATAAATGGAGATGTTGTTATAACGAGAGATAAGTGCCGTTATAACGAGAGATAAATTTAGATGTTTTAAAAGATTTTTATATTTATTTCCTTACTTTCTTGGCTTCGGAGCAGTTGTTCCAGTTACACTTTCCTTGCTTCTACTCTCCCTCCTCGGCACCATTTGTACATGCCCTGTAGATTTTCTTTGTTCTGTACCACCAGAGCCCTCTCCAAGACCAGCACCACTTCCACTTCTACTTTCCCTACGGGGGTCACCGCTTGTTTGCTGTTCTAATCCGCTGCCAGAAAAGTAGAACCACTAAAATAATTGTGGATTATAATGGAGGGAATAGGAGTAGGAAACTTGCCATTGTAATATTATCAGATTTTGAAGAGTTAAATGATTAAGATTATTTAATTTTATAAATCAACTAAAAAGCAATTGTAAAGGATTAGGTTTGGAATGATAGAAGCTTGAAAGAGAAGCTTCCCATAAGAAATCTAGAGGAACTTGTCTTATGGGAACGGAGGAATGGGTTTAAGGCCTTCCCCCTCTATCGTATAAATTGAATTAAATACCCTCTATCGTTGAATTAAAATCAACTCTCATTATTAGCGACAAGGATGGGTGTAAGGTTTGAGATGTCCTTCACTTATAGAGATATCCTCACTAATGAGTTAACTTCCTGGGACTCCGACTGAGATTCTATATCGCTTTAGCTGTGTCGTTAGTAACGAGAGCTGATTGTATATAAAATAGAGGTGTCAAAATTATTATAAAAAAATAAATTTTTGGAAATGAAATTTGGATAAAATATTTATTTATATACAGGCCATAAAAGTACAAGAACATTATTTTTAAATTTTTTATAAAAAACACAAGGCTTTGATGGATTGAATATTTTTGTTGTTGTTTTACCATTTTTGGTTTTCTTTTTATTTTTTTTTTACTAATTTTTGAGAGCAGAGAATTTTTTATTGTCAGTATTGTTATTGTTTATCTAGTTAATTCCCTAAGGTTTAATCCATCTTTGAGGCCTTCTTATTGGCATGGCCCTTATTTATCATTTTTTGGGGATAAATAAAAAAGCGAGAAAGTCAAAAAAATAAATAAAAAAATAAAATTTAAAGAAAATGAAAGAAAAAAATTAAAAAATGACGTTCCTTTTGGGTAAAGTCGAAGTTTGGGGGCAGAAACCGCATGGGCGCGCGTTATCATAACTCCAAGTATATAATACATAAAATTCTGAAATTTTGCACAGATATACTTATTATTCTTATTTAACATGTCTAAAAATTATAAAATTTTTGGTTAAGTATTTTGAAAGTTATGGTCGAAAATGGAAAAAAAATCGACACGTGTTCCCAATGATTCTGATTTTTCGGCATAAATTCTGAAATAATTGATCAAAAATTTTGAAATTTGTAGGGATGATAGTTAACACTATTGGGGATATCTATACAAAATTTTAAAGCTCTGAGTTATCCTTTTGTGTATTTCGGGATGCGCGCCCTATTGTATAAGCGTCCAAACACCTACAGCACTTTCTATTTGGCAACCAAGAAAAAACAGTCCAATTTCACTTTTTTCGTCTTTTATCCTTTTCAAGGTCCTAGGGGAAAAGAGGCGCACTCATGCAATCTGCCAAGCCTTGGCAAAAAATTCTAGTATTTTTTGGCAAATAAAAAGATTTTAAAGGGGAAGGTTGCGAGTAAAAGTGCAAGGGCAAAAAAAAAAGAAAAAAAAGGTTATAAAAAATATTTAAATTAATTTTAATTAAATAGAATAATTAAAATTAAATAAATTTAAATAAAAAATATTAATTTTGAAGGTTCTACTGAATAATTTTATTTTTAGAATTTTTTATTTAAAATGATGTAATGCTTAAAACACCAATTTTAAGCTGCTTTTCATTTTCTTTCTTTTAAAAAATAAAAATAAATAAATTATCCTTTCTATTCATTCCACCCACTTCCTTTTTTTGTGGTTTTTTGCTTTTTTGGCTTTTTTATTTTTGGCAAACAATAATTAATTAGGTATGCTATTGTGTTGTAAATGTAGAAATCTTAAGTTGCAAAAATTTTGAGAGAAATTTTAAAATAATTTTTAACATTTTATTGGACATTTTCAATGAAAATTTAATTTTTTTATAAATTAAAATTGAAAGGTAAATGACAAAATATTTATCTTAAAATTGTGAAAGAGCACAGCTGATAATTAATCACTCAAAAAGAAAAATTAAATATATTTAATTTTCAAGTTTTAAATTAATTTAAAAATTATCAACAACCTGATCGGGCAGACGAATAATTTTTAAAATATTTATTTAAAATTTTAAATTATTTAAAAATTTATTAAAATAAAATTTATTAAAATTTTATTAAAAAATAATAAATTATTTACACTTACAAAATTAATTAAAAAATAATAAAATATGAGGTGGAATAAAAAAATTTAAATTATTTAAAAAATAAAAATCATCGTTTTCTTCTCATAATTAATTTATAAAATATTAAATAATATATTTGCACTTTTTTAAAAATTTTTAAATAAAAAATTCCATTAAAAATTCCAAAAGTCCCTTCTTTAATTTAAATGATAAATTAAAAAATTGCTGTAAAAAATATTATTATTTTGTTGTTCTTCTTCATTTTCTTCTTTTTTGTTCTGCTTCTTTTCATTTTTCTGACACCTTTGATTTTTTGTATTTTTTGTTTTTGTTATTATTAATTGCTCATCCACAGGGTAAATAATTGCAATTCTGCTGCTTTTCCTTTCAACGCCTTTTGTAGCAATTGTAAACTTTGATTTTGCGAAATGTAAAGCCTTTTGTAATTGTTTCACTTTGAGCATTTTTGTAATTTTGTAAAAACTTGGATTTATTCGCAAACTTGAATTTTTAAGTTTATTTTTGCTGCAAACTTGATGTAAGATTGTAAAACTTGAAGTTAAGTTGTTAAGTTTATTTAATTCGCAAACTTGAATTTAATTTGTAAAACTTGAATTTCAAGTTTATTTAAGTTACAAACTTGGATTTAAGTTTATTTTATTAAGTTGCTTTTGTATAATTCGCAAACTTGAATTTTAATAAATATTGTAATTTAAATACAAACTTTTTTGTTGTTGTAATTATTAAAAGTTTGTAAGTTTGTAGTTTATCAGAATTATTTTTAATTAATTAAGTTTATTTATGATTAATTTGTAATTGTATTTTTAGAGAATATTCAACTGAATTAAAAATTGTAATCTTCTTCCCACTTTTATAATTAAATTTTTAATTGTGGGCGGTCTGTTAAAAACGCATTCCTTTGCATAAATTTAGTTCCTTCTACTTTTTTTAATTTTCTTAATTTTTTATCACCATCCCCTTTTATCTATTTTTATTAATTTTATTCCATGTCTACGGCCAAAACATTAAAAAAAAAAGATTTTGATGCGTTCCACTCTTTTAGTCTTTTCTGTCTTAATCACCCTCTTAACTTATTCATTTACGTTATAACTATAAATTTAAAAATGAATTGCGCAAAACAGAGTTTACGTGAATCACATAGTTAAAACTTAAACATCTTTTCCCCCTTTTTGGGCGTTTACAAGGCTATCTTTCGATATTACATGGAATTTGCGCAAGAGCTAAATTGGGCGAATGAAAGGGGAATTTTTTGTTGGAATTTTGTATGACGCGATCAGTGCAATAAGAATGATGGGAGAAGATTTATAAAATTGTATAAAAAATAGAGTTTGTATTTAATTTTTTTTTAATCCAGAAAAAGGAGAGTATTGACAATAATACTATTCTATTATAATGCTAGCTAATTAGAAATAAAATCAGAATTTTATTTAAATAAAAAAATATAAGACAAAATTCATGATAAAATACTAAACAGAATTTTTGTAAATCAAACACAAAAATAAATCAGAATTTTGTAGTATTAATAAAAATAATACAATAGAGAATTTTGTACAAGAAAGTAAAATACAAACCAGAATTTTTGTAAATTAAACAAAATAAAAAATCAGAATTTTTGTAAATCAACACAATAATAAATCAGAATTTTGTAGAATTAATAAAAAATACAATAGAGAATTTTGTACAAGAAATTAAAATACAAACCAGAATTTTTGTAAAATTGAAGGAAATACAAAGAGAATTTTTGTAAAATTAAATTAAAATACCAATCAGAAAAATGAATGAACAAAAATACAAAACTTAAACATACATACAATAATTTAATAAAAAATCATTTAAAATTAATTTATCCCTTACTTATAAATTTAAATATTATTCTATTATTTTGATTATTTCTTAATTATTTTTAAAAATATTTTTTTCTTCTATTTCTCAATTAGAGCTTCACATGATTTAATTATAAATTTATTTTTATTTATTCAATAAATCTTTCAACTTTAAATGCCTTCACCCTTCACATTTATTTTATTTTAGGGATAAGTTAAGGTCCTTTTCTCTCTTAAATTTACTTAGACATTTACTTAAAACGGGTTTTTAAACATTTTTCATCTTCCACGAGTTGTTGACAATTTTTGTTAATTTATTACAAAATTTATTAGAAAATTTATTAGAAAATTTATTCTGCCGCATTCCAAGTATATCATGGGTGTATTAATTTATTTTTGGAATTTCTTTTGTATATTTTAAATGTATTTTAATATATGTATTTTAATAAAAATAATAGAATAATATTTAAATTTATATATTTTTGGAATAAATAAATTAATTAATTTTAAATTAAAATAATGAGTAGGAGGGTAATTATGATTTTTCTTTTATTACTTTTAGAATAATTCTGGTTATATTAAAATACATTTAAAATATACAAAAGAATTTAGTGAATTTTTATATTTTGTATTGAAGAATATTTGCACCAAAAATTTAAAAAAAAATGAATTTTAATCAAATTAGATATTCGAAAGCCCTCAGGCTATATTAGTTATTAAAGGCATAACTTTGTCTATTCTTATCCAATCGAGTTGGTTTTGATCTCATTCGATGCAGCTCGATAAGACGAGTCGAGTGATATAAAATATGCTATTTAAAAAATTTTATTATTAATAATTCAATTAATTATTAGACCTTAGGCAATTTCGTTATTATGTGTATAACTCTTTTCAGTTTTATCCAATTATGTTGTTTTTGGCATCATTCGACCCAGCTCGAAAAACCACGTCGAATCATATATAATTTACTTGTTTAATAATTTTGTTATGCTTAATGCCCACAGGCAAAATTGTAATAATAACCGCTATTATGTTCATAACCTAGTCTATTTTTATCCGTTCAGGTTAATTTTGGTATCATTCGACTCAGCTCGACGAGCCGTGTTGAATAAGCAATCAATTGCTTATATAAGCAATCAATACCTCTTAGAGAAAAATTATAAAAAAAGTAAGGCAATATACCATAAAACAATTTTAATTAATTTTTTTACAATAAATCATAATTAATATACAATATTAATTCCATAAAATAATAAATCAGAATCCTTGATTTAGATAATATAACGAGGTTGTTGGTTTCTGTGATTTCGATCTACAGGTTGAGAACTACTTATCATATTCCTTCTTGCATTGACATCAAATTTTTGAACATAAATTGTTTTTTGCTTAAAACATGCTAATTGACTTGAATCAACAATTGCAACAGGCTTTATTAATGTATTGAGACCAACAAGATGGAGAATATTTATTTTTATGTTGAAAAGAACACGAAAAATAGCTTGTTTTAATCGTCCATTAGCCCAAAGCATGAACCACGCAGGCAATACAATAGTAGAAATATCGTTTACCCATGGGCCTGTAATTTTAGGGAAATTAAAAAAACAATACAAAAATCAGAATTATAATTAAAAATATACAAAAGTGTAATAATACAAGTCAGAATTATTAAAATAAACTTACTCTGATTTTGTACAGCAAAGTTGGTCAAGTTAAAAGTTTCAGAATCAAAATAAGGTTTTAAAGGGGATGATACTGTATACCAAGTAATCTTAATATTATTATAAAATTATTTTATTTTTTGTATTTTCTTTGTTTTACCATAAAAATAGAGACAATTAACTGTCCAATAAATGTAACCAAAACATATACAGTTAATCTCCGTTCAACCAATAATTTATTAATGGAGAGATGAGGATTATTTTTGGGGATATAATTTTTTTGTTTGTAAAAAAATAAAGCCATAATATTTAAAATTATTGTAATTCCCATAAAAATGATAGAAGACAGTGTTGCCATTCCATTGTTGTTTGAGAATGGTCCAAGCAGTTTAAGTTTGTTAATAAGGCCCTTATTTAGAAATAAATAAAATTTTGAACTTTGGCATTTAAAATTTGGCAATTTTAAATTTGGACATTTTAAAAATGTACATTATGAATTTGAACATTTTAAAATTTAATTTATAAATTTATTCAATGAGTTTCAGAACTTACAACTGCATCTCCATGAGTTTTGTCTGAATAAGCAAGTATATAATTATCAGAGTAAATCATCTTAACATAGACAGTATACTGAAAAATGTGATATGTAAAAGCCAGAGGAGCTACACAAGAAAAAATAATAACTGCTAACATTCTAGATTTAGTCCAAATCTTAATGAATTTTTAAAAAATGTTTTTTGAATTTCTTAAAAATTTTTTTACTTTTCCATATTTAATTGGAAAAACAATAGAAGTAAGTCTGTTAATTATTAGAAAAACACTAATAATATTTTCAACATGAAAAGGATAGTAAATGAAAAAGTAGAGGGTTGCTAGAAGTAAAGTTGGCATTTGTTGATAAACAGAAACAAAAAAGCCGAATTTAAGAAAGCGCTGATTCAAGTATGAAAGGAAGAGGTTGATGAGACTCTTAAAAAATTTTAGATTAAAAAAATTTTTTGAGAATTAAAAAAAATTATTTACAATAATAGCTCTAAAAAAGAAGAGAACAAAAAACGAAGATTTAAATTTGCTCCAATGTTTATATAAAATAATTAATTCAAAAATATAAAGTAAAGCAGAAGGTATTCCTACAATAGCAGCAAAAATATGTGGAATTGCTACATTTGTAGAAAATATATTTAATAATGAATATGTAAATGGAGATAATACAATTAATTCTGTTTGATTATTTTGTGTTGTTGAAGTATCCATTTTTAGCTAAATTGTAATTTATTTAATTTACAAAACTAAAATATTCAAATTACAATAGTAAATAATTAAAATACAATAAGATACAATAATTATTTATTGTAATTCAATAATTTAAAATAGATAAGTCTGTATTTATCAATTAAAAATCAGAATTTACAAATACAGTTAAAAAATCGGAATTTACAAATACAGTTAATAATCAGAATTTACAAATACAGTTAAAACTCAGAATTTACAAATACAGTTAAAAAATCGGAATTTACAAATACAGTTAATAATCAGAATTTACAAATACAGTTAAAACTCAGAATTTACAAATACAGTTAAAAATCAGAATTTGCAATAAATTCAGAAATTACAAAAGATATTTACAAAATTCAGAATTTACAATTAAAAATTATAGAATTACAATATAAATCAGAATTTTAAATGTGCGACTGTATAAAACAATCAGAATTTATAAAATTGTAAACCAAAAATGAATGAATATAAAAGAACGAATGAAACCTCAATTATATATTTAATAATGAATGTGTAAAACGAGCTTTTAAAATGAGAACGAGCTTTTAAAGGTTTTATAATTAAGTTATCGAAGCGTTTTACTCATTAAATTAAAAAGAAAAAATAAATGTAAGGCTTTAATTTGCAAAAAGTCACAAAAATATTATAAAAATAATTTAGTTATTAAATTATGTACATAAAAAGCTAGACGTGGTATTGAACTAAGATTATTAAAATTTGATAAGTGAATTATTTTTGTCTTTATATTAAATGTTTTATAAAACAAGAATAATTAGTAAACAGAATGTACCAAGGGAATTAAAAAAGAAAAATATTTTACAGTAAATAAAATCAGAAATCACTATTTGTAAAACACAAAAAATCAGGAATTACAATTTGTAAACTTTAAAATCAGAATTTACAAATAGGTATATTGTTTATAAAATAATAAATCAGAATTTACAATTTGTAAGATTTGAAAAACGAAATTAAAAAATAATAAATTACAAATTGTAAAAAATCAGAATTTGTTCTTGTAAAAAATCAGAACTTTACAAAAATAATATAAATCAGAATTTACAATTTGTAAAATTTGTAAATCGAAATTACAAAATAATAAATCAGAACTTACAATTTGTAAAAAATCAGAATTTGCACTTTTAAAAAATCAGAAATTCACAAAAATAATAAAATAAAATTTCGTAAAACTAATTCGTAAAACTAAATCAGAATTTACAAAATAAAAAATAGGTTTAAGCTTAATCTTAATTTTTAAATAAATTTTTTATTCCTTTTTATTACATAATACAAAAACTTAAATAAAACTTAAATACAAAAATCAGAATAAACTAGAAACAAATAAATAGAAAAACTATTATTAAAATAATTTTATAATTTATAATTTTACTTTCTTTTATTTTTTAAAATTAAAATACGAAATTAATTAAGAAAAACTTGACATTAAAAAAATTAAACTCTTTATAATAAATTCCCACGGATAATTTGCGTGTCTTTTTTCTTGTTATTCTTAATTACAAGAATAACAAGATTCAATATGTTCTCTTGTATCTTTGTAAATTCAACATGTTTATTTAAATGTGGTTTAATCACACGCAATGTTAAAAATGAATAAATGTCTATATTTTCTATTAATTATAAGTTAATATTTTTAAAATTATTAAATTCAGAAAAAAATTTTTAAAGGAAGTGTAAAAGAAAATTTGTGTGTTGTTAACAACAGAAAGTGTTGTTTCACGCTGTATGGCTTGAGAATGATAATAAATTAGTTTGGGGTCAGTCAAGCACAAATTCAAGAAATCCCAATAGGAATCCCAGTTAAACTCAATTTTTTTTCATGTTATTTATCCCACTGACATCAGAAACAGGTCATTGAGTCCTGAACCGAGTCTTAGAGCCCTAAAAATTTCTTTTTCCTGGATTAATAAACTCATAAAATCCAATCATAAATTTAAAAATTTATTCAATATATTCATTATAATGATAGTGACAGTATATCCTAATTAACTAAAGTACAACAAATGTGCTGCATAAATAACTATGACCGTAAATGTTCTAATAGAAGCCCACTCAATGACCCCCATTGAAAAATAGAAGCTCATGACTTCTATTAGGAATTTACAGTATTTAATTTTTATTTTAAATTATCAACATAGGATTAAGAATTTATAAAGATAAAAATAAAAAGAAATTTAAAAAGGATAATTAAAGAATTTATTGAGAAACAGTCAGAAAAAAGAAAGCTATTGGTAGAGCTTTATCTTATCCCACGCCTATGATAGAGAAGAAAAAAAGAAGATTGAGGGATAATTGGAGGTTTGAGTTTAAATGAACAGAGAGGAAGAAAAACCGGAACAGTAAGGGATTAAGCTGAAAAACACGGGCTGGGGTAAGATAGAGATTAAGATAGTAGTAGCTTGATACCTATTTCTAAAAGTTAAATATTTAATTAAAGCTATCCCATAGAGAATATTTTAAAAGTCAGAAAGATAAAAATTCTTTTAAGGATAAATTAAATATTTAAATATATCCTTAGGCAATATTAGTATTATGGGTATAACTTTGTCAAAAGTTATCCAATCTAGATGATATAGGTATCAATCGACGCAGCTCGATTAGTCGAGTCGAATCATATATAATATGGCTATTTAATATTTTTAATATGACTAATGCCCTGAGGAAATATTTTTTAAAAATATTTGTTATTATGCGCTTAACTTTTCCTATTTTTGTCCAATCATGTTGTTTTTGGTATCATTCGACTCAGCTCGAAAAACCACGTCGAATGATGTATAATATGCTTATTTAGTAATTTTGTTATGCCTATTTTGTTATGCCTATTCAGGCAATTTTGTAATAATTTTCGTTATTATGTCCATAACTTTAGTTATTTTTATCAGATCAGGATGATTTTGGTATCATTCTACGCAGCTCGACGAGACGCGTTGAATTATGTATAAATTTGATATGTAGATTATAAAACAAAATTTAAAAAAATTTTTTTAGCGCGTAACAGTCATGTTTTCTATTATTATAAATATTCTAGAATTGGATCGAAAAAAGAAAAGTTTATATGAAATCTTGACTATTTTTAAACCGAAAATAACTAAAAATAACCAAAAGAAAGTAAAAAATGACAAAATTTTTAAATCAGAAAAAAGGACAATTTGTCCCAATTATTCCCCCGCAAATTTAGGAGGTGTTTGTGGTTAATTAAGGCAGCCCTAAAAGGAAATAGAATTAAAATGTAATTTTATTAAATTTAATATTCATCAATTGAGGTTTGAAATTGCCTTACTAGCTACAGTAATTGATGTATTTGTAGTGATTTTACATCCATAACCCTCAAATTTCCATTTCATCATGGGGAAGGCAACGCCTCCAAAGTGATCTATGACATAGTTGATTTCCTATAAAATTAGATTTTTATTTAAAAAAATTTTCTGATTTTGAAAAATTTCAAAAAAATTTTTGAAAAATTTCTGAAAATTTTATAGCTTCAAAAATTTTCAAAAAAATTTTCAAAAAAATTAGCTTTTAAAAAACTCATTTTCTCACCATATTAAAGTCTCCTTCATCCGTCTCGAATTCAAAACTTTTTTCAAAATTTTGTACCCCTTTTGCCACCTCAATATTTATTTTATTTTTATTATTTTCCTCAGGTTTTTGTTTAATTTCTTTATCGATTTCTTCATTATCTTTTTCAGTTTCTTCTATTATTTCTTTTTTTATTTCTTTTTTAATTTCTTTTTTAATTTCCTCAGGCTTTATCTCTTTTTTAATTTCAGTAGAAGCAATTTTATCAGAATTATTATTTTCTTTCTTTACTTCAGCAGGCTTAACCTAAAATAAAATAATAAAAATTATTATTTTATTAAGAAATTATTATTTTTGACTGTAAAAATTTTTTGTAATTTATTTTGTACTGTATTTATTTTGTACTGTTTTATTTTCTTGTATTTAATAAAATAATTCTGGTTTTCTGAACTGTACAAAATTTTGTATTTTATTTTTGTATATTTTTATTTTTGGTATTTTTGTATTTTTATTATTTACCTCTTCCTTTTCTTGTTTTACTTCCTTTTGTTTTGGTTTTTCTTCTTTTGTCTTTGTGTTTTCCTCCTTTTCTGATTTCTCTTTTTCTTTTATTTCTTTCTGATTTTCTTTTTTCTTCCCATCAATTATTTCTTTATCCAAATTAAAACGGACAGTTCCCCGTGAGCGTTTTGCTTCAGTTTTGGTTACTTTCCTTCCATTATTTTTAATACCCATTGTTATTTTTGTTGTTATCCTTTGTTCTTGATAAGGATTATATTTTCTTTTGCCCATTGGCTGAGAACCATACCCATGACCATTATGTTCATACTCATTTGGGTCAACTTCATTTGGTCCATAACCATAATGTTCATATTCGTTTGGGTCATATTCATTAGAGTCATAACCATCTGATTCATCTTCATTTTGGTCATACTCATTTGGGTCAAACTCATAATGTACATTATGTTCCCATTGAGGATGAGCTCTATAGCTTACTTTTTGTTTAAGATACATTTTTGATGGGCGTCGTTGATTAGATTTGTATGGATGTTGCCCTTTGAAAGATGGTTTGAAGTTATGCCTTTTAGGGGGCTTTTGTCCTCTTCCCATAGGATTTCTTCCTTTAGGATTTTGTCGTCCTCTAGGTGAATAATGACCAAAATGTGCTGTTGTATTAACATTATATCCATATTCCTCTTCATCATCTTCTCCACTTTCAAACCATGAAGTATGAGGCTTGGTTTCTCTTGGCTCTACTGGGATTCCCAAAATAGCAGGGGCACTTTCAGCTGGAAAGGAGGGAAATTTTTGAATTATTTAGTATAAGGTCTCTACCCCTATCACTCATTATTGCCTCTCTTTTCCTTCGCAAATTAATGTTAGCCTGATCATTTTTTCCAGCACAAGACCCTTTCCCATCATCCACAAATCGGGGGACGATTTTTTGACAATTGACATTTTTCGATTTTAACCAATTTGCCAAGGAAAGTTTATTTTCCTCATTTAATCCCCCAATGTTATCCTCCATAGCAAAAACAAAATCAACATATTTTAGACTTTCCAAGAATTTTTCTGATTTTTTGGTTGAGAGGAATTCTTTAGAAGCTGTGTCTAGCTGGATTGCTAAAAGAAATTAAAAAATTTTGAGACATTTGACCCCTTTTTTTAAAAAATTACCAAAAATTCGTCGTTGAAATTTTGGATTTTTTCCTATATTGGAAGCTTTTTCTGAATGCAATGCTAAGAGAAAATCTTGTATAAATTCGGCTAATGTGGCGTCAAAGTCTGCAAACCCTCCTGTTAAGTCCAAGATAAATCCATCATAGCGTTGAGCGTTTTTCTGGATAATTTTAAAATTTTTAAAAATATTAAGAGAAACAAATCAAAATCTAGTGACAAACGACGCGGCTCTTCAAGCTGAATCGAATGATATCAAAATTAACACGATCGGATAAAAATAACTAAAGTTATGGACATAATAACGAAAATTATTACAATATTGCCTGAGGGCATTAGACATAACAAAATTATTAAATAAGCAAATTATATATCATTCGACGCGGCTTCTCGAACTGAATTGAATGATACTAAAATCAACTTGATTGGATAATTTTGAAAAAAGTTATAACTATAATAACGAGATTCCCAGAGGGCGTAATAATATACTTGAATTATTAATAATAAAATTATTAAATATGAATATTATATATCATTCGACGCGTCTCATCGAGCTGATTCAAATGATATCAAAATCAACCTGATCGGACTTAATTTGCGAAACTTATGTAACAGATAACTTAACATAGCCTGAGGGCATTGTTCAATATTTAAATATAACTCGCTTAAAAGTTATAGTATCAGTCTGATTCCTTGGACGTTTTGACGTTGGGCTTTTTTATATTTTGGACGTTTTATTTTATGGACATTTTGACCATGACATTTTATAATGTGACAAAATATTTGATTATTTTACCTGTTTTTTGGTAATTGCCTCGATCAGATCAATCCTTGTTGGAGACCCTTTCCCATGTTTTTTGCCTCGTAATACTTTGTTAGTTAGACCTTTATTCTTTATCTGTGCGTTGAGTAAACCTTGGAATTTTTCTGAGTTTTCTTTCACGAATTTTACAGAAGAATAAATCTCTTTAACTTTATCCTTCTTCAATTCATTAATTTTATCAACACTCAACCCTTTCAAAATTTCCTCATTTTCTTTAACGTAAATCTTTTCATCACTTTTAGCTTCCAAATGTCCACTATCAACAATAATATAAGAACATTCTTTCGATGCTTTTTTCATTATTTCTGGGCGGAATCCGATTGAATCTAGGCTGCAGCCTATTTTTGGGGCAGCAACTCGAGGGCAGAAATCTGGAAAAAAATTTTTATTAGATGAGAGGATTTCTGGTTTTTGGACTACTGTATTGATGTAGAGTCTCTCAAAGTCTCTAGCCTATCCCTCTTCTATTTTATACCAATCTCCCACTTATTCCAGGGTCTTATCCTTTCTGACGTATTATGAGCCTCTACTGTCGACCTAATCTTCCGGTTATACCGAACCCAGAGTGAATGCTTGGATATGTGACTGTATAACTCTCTTTTGGAAATGACAGCTGGATCTCATTATAACAGTTAATGGAGGGATATCCAAGTATCTAACCGGAGTATTTATTATTTTTACTTTGGTTTTGATCAGCCTTTTGTTCATCATTTGCCTCATCCGAATTTTCCTTATCTCCTTCCGTTGACCCTCCACTTTCTTCTTGATCTTTAGCCTTTTGTTGTTCCAAACCATAATCTACAGATATTGCACGTTTTGGTTGTTGTTGAACTGGAGACAATGAACGAGGCAATGAGACGCTTGCTGTTCTTCGCTCTTCCTGTTTTCCTACAACAGATTTACCCATATCAAGCTTCCCAAGCAGTTCACGATCTTCTTGGGTCAAGTTATTCTTTGCTGGATTTTTTACTGGGATTGAAGGTGAAAAATCTTTTTTATTTTCTCCCTTAGTTTCTTTTTCCAATTTTTGTTCTTTATTGTTTTCCATCTCTTTTAGAATTTCTATTGAACTTCTAACTAAAAAATATTTGAAAAATTTAATATTAAGTAGAATTGCTTAATTAATGTAAGGGGTGTATAGAAGAGTAACGCTAGGACGAGAGCTTATAAAATAGCCAAATGAGCAGCTAAAATCATGAAATTTTGTATAGATATCCTTAATAGGTCTAAGTACCTTCCCTAAAAATTTCAGAATTTTTGGTTTGATAAATCAAAATTTTTGGCCGAAAAATCAGAAAAATTTGATAATTTTACTTCAAAAATAATGACTTTTTGTCCATAAATTCTGATTTACAAAACCAAAAATTCTGAAATTTTTAGAGGAGGTAGTTAGACTTATTGAGGATATCTGAGCAAAATTTCACGGATCTAGGTTCACTTTATACTTTTTTATAAGCTTCGGGTCAAGAGTTACTTCAGCAACTTAGCCCTACTCACCTTTGCTCGAGTCAATCATTTTTTCGATTTTTTCCATATTTTTATTTTGATTTTCGACTTGTTTTTCACTGCTTTCATCAGTGGGAATTTTTTCTAATTTTTCTTTGAGTTTAATTTTCTCTAATTTTTTTATTTCATTTTTTTCATTAATTTTTGAAGGTGGATCTTTAATTAATAAATTTAATTTATTTAATTAATTTAATTTATTTTAATGGATAAAATTAAATAAAAAATTCAGAAAAAAACACAGAAAATTAATTTTTTAATTTTAAAAAAATTTACAAACTTTTTTTGTTCGCCTTCTTCCTTTTACCATTAATTTCAACAAAACAGAACAGCGCAACTAGAGCAACAACAATTAAAAATTTTATATGCATTTTTGCATTCCCACTTTTCCAAGGCTTTTAATTAAATATTTTTATTATTTTATTAATATTATTCAAAGGCTTCTTTACCTGAAAAAATTTTAAAAATAAATTTTTTATCTTATCACAGCATTTTTAGTTATAAATTCTCTCAGTTATCACATAGCAAAGGTCTGGGATAAGACAGAGATTATAAAATAATAAAATTCCTCAGTTATCCCTACGTGTCTGTTGGGTCTATATTTAACCTCTAAAATCTCTGAGATATCCCACATTCCCAGATAAACCACAATCTCTCAGTTATCCCATAAAAAAGGTTTGAGACAAGACAGAGATTATCCTCTTAATTGCATTTTAAAATATCTCAGATATCCCAACGTGTTTCTTCAGCATATATTTAATCTCTGACATGTCCCACATTTCCAGATATACCGAATCTCTCAGTTATCCCGATAATGAGTTTTTTGGAATAGGGCAGAGTCAGGGTTAATGAAGGAAATGAGAAAATTTCACTTAGGAAACAATGAAAAAATAAAAAAAATTATGGAGATTAATGGAAAAGACAGAGATGGCATTAAATAAGAAATTTAAAATTTTCCTGGACTATTTTTAAATTTTTTTAAAATTCAGGGCTTTCAGAAACAAAATAATGGAAACCTGAATTAATTAGAAATCTAGGGGCTTTTCAATAAATGACTTGGCAAAAAAAAAATTTTTTTTTTAATTTTTTAAATTAAATTCCCTTTAATAATAAACGGATTAAAAATTTAAAAAATTAAAATTTTAATCGGATTTTGCACTAATCGGATTTAATTATTTTAAAAAGGCGGACATACAAATTAATAAACACAAAGGCCTGGGCAGTCTATTTATAAGGTAATTTGTCTATTAAATTTATTTTTAAAAATGTCTAAACAAAGTCTGGCGAAGAAAACTCGTGATAGGTGGGTAACATGACAGGGTAACATGACCAAAAAAATAAATAAAAGGGCAAACTCGTGAAAAGGAAATGAAAGGGAGAGGGGAGGAGAATTTTGGCGAGTATCCATAGAGTCGGCCCATTATATCGAAAAATTGCTGAAGGGCATTAAATTTATGTAAATATTCATAAGGACATCCCACAAGGTTTGTTAAGGTCATACCGCCTTGGAATTTACACAAAACATGGTGAGTTTGAATTTTCGAGGGTCGGGTTGGAACGGAAAATGAGAGGACCTCAACGCTTTTATTCGGTGTTAGGAAAAAATTTTCCAAGTTATCTTTTAAATCTCTCAGTTATCCCAACGTGTTTCTTTAAGCAATATTTAATCTCTAAGCTATCCCACATTCACGATATTCACACTATCTCTGAGCTATCCCATGGCGAAAGTCTGAGATAAATCAGAGATTATCCTCTTCAATACTTATTAAAATCTCTCAGTTATCCCAACGTGTTTCTTTCAACCAATAGTTAATCTAGAAGTTATCCCATGACGATGATATGGGATAATAAAGAGATTATCCTCTTTACTACTTATTAAAATAATTGCGGTAATTAAGACACACAGAAAAGTCACAAGAAGAGCTGGATTTAATGCTCAACAAGGTTGATACAGGTTGTCCATTTCAGAAAAATTTCCAAGAATTTCCAAAAAATGTATCAAAAAAATGCAAAGAAAATACAAAATTCCATCAAGTCTAGAGTCAAGACAAAAGACCAGAGTACCTTCCTTCAAGGTGAAATTTTATCTTTTTTTTAAAAATAATTCCTTAAACCGTCCATAAACTTTCCTATTTATTTTCTTATTTTTTTCTTAATTTTCTATTTTTTTCATTTTTTGCAATTTTATTTTTTAATTGTCGATCTACTGGATAGGTCCTAAATCCATTTAATCGGCTAAATCGGCGGCATTGCTTTAAAAAAAATAAAAGTGCTAATGCCTGATTCGTCTTGCCTGTGCCGTCTATCGCCTTAAAAAGTGCAAATTGCTAAAAATACAATTCTGATGCAATAAGGAGGAAATCATGTGAATTAAACAGGAAAACCTAAAATAAGACAATCATGTGAAAAAATATATGAAATTGCTTAGAAAAGTGCAAAAATTAAAAAAATTTTTATTAAACTACAAACAATAACTTTAAAATCATGTTTTGCAATTAAATTTTATTTTTAAATAATTATTATAGCAACTTTTAGACTGATATGAAATTAGAAGAAAATTGAAGGTGTTAAGGGAACGGAGGGCAGTTTTTTCACCATAACTTGCTTCAAACTCGATGAAATCTTTAAATTCTTAATTTTTTCTGAATCTCGAGTTTGTTAGCTTTCGAATGTAAAAAAATTATTATTTTTGGATTTTTACTTAAAAACTTATAGAGCTTAATTCAAGAGTGTCTTTAAAGAAAAAAGAAGCAAGACATAGTGAGCGCCATTATTCATAACTTTTGAAGAAAAAGTCCAATCTTGAAATATTTGATACCATTGGATAGAGCTCGAAGAGACGTGTCGAACGATATATCATTTGTCAATTTAATACAATTTTTAAAAAAGAAAAATGATTTTTAGTTTAAGCGCTAAATCACTAAATTAGCAATGGAAAATAGCAGTAAAATATTTAGCTATAAACGACATAATGTATGCCTCTTGAAAAGATTTTTTTGAACTTGAAAACTTTCCATATTTTTTTGTATTCTAAACGATAAAATTTGGATTATTTTGGATTATTTTAGAAATTTGGAGAATACGGTAACTCGACAACAATTTTGAACTTACTCATTCAATCCAATTTTGTTATCAATGGATAGAGCTCTTCGAGACGAGTCGAACGCGGTAAAATTTGTTACGTTTGGATTATTAAAAAAAAAGAAAAACGGTTTTGAATTTGGACGCAACATCACTAAAATAGCTCAAAAAATGTCTCAAACGACAAAATGCCAGTTTTTCAATATCTCTGATTTGGAATCTAAAACTTAAAAAAATCTATCAGAATCTTGTAGATAATACATAAATAGATAAGAATGCAAAAAATTACGCTATCTTCGATTTACAAGAAAATCGTAGCAGGAATTTCCGAGAAAAAGATTTTAGAGTCTGGTTACCCTGAAATTATAATTGTCTCCTGTGAAATTTCTAAAGCTTAAATTTTGCCTTAACTTCAAATCCATTTTTCTTTTTTAAAATGTATCGTAACTGGACAAATTATACCTCGTTCGACTCGTCTTGACGAGCTCTATCCAACGATACCAAAATAAGATTAATTTGATTATTTAAATTTTGAATAGAGGGTGATCTTCTGGGTTGGCTATTTTAGTGATTTTCGATTAATTTCAAAAAAAAATGTTTTAGAATTAAGTTACTTTTATTAAAAAACCAAAAAAATAGAGTTTAAAAAAAAACGTAATTTTCTCTCTCATTTAAGCCTCGCGAATATATGGCCTGTTAAGGAGCTTAGTGTTAAATAGAGAAATAGAAACGGAAGAAATAGTTAGTTATTTTTAGAGTTTTTTTTTGTCAAAAGATAGAGATTTGGACTTTTACTAAAGATGTTTTGGTGCCAAAAATTCTATTGTGATTAATTGGTTACTGTAATAAAATAAATTATTTTTGTGATTCTTTCTTTCAATTTTAATGTGTTTCTCTTGTATTTTCTTGTGTTTTTGTTAATTTTGATGAATTCTAGATTTGTTTTAATGCTAATGGAAAAAGAAAAATGAATTTGAATTTAAGCGAAAACGAGTCTATTTAATATAATTTTGTTACCATTGGATAGAACTGAAGAGATGAGACGAACGGTATCATTTGTTAATATTTAATAATTTTAAAAGAGAAAAACGAGTTTGATTTTAAGCGAAAAATACTAAAATAGCCTCAGACGACACAGTAATAAGGCAAATTTTAAACTAATCCTTTTAATCTAATTTTGGTATTATTGGATAGAGCTCGAAAAGCCGAGTCGAAAAAGCTATCATTTGTTACACTTCTATGATTTTTGGGAAAGAAAAATCAGTTTGAATTAAGGCGCAAAATCACTAATGTAGCCATCCAGCAGGTCATTGAATTGAAAACTTCTAAACCCTATAAATCAAAATTTTGAAAGTGAAATTTCCTGATTCTTTGTTTATAGATAGATGAATGTCTTATCTACAGTATCCCAAAATTAAACAAATATTGTAGGCGGAATTTTCGAGTTATTGTCAATAGAGTCTGGTTACCCTGTAATAAAAATAGGTCAGAAAAATATTTAAAAAATATTTTAAAATTAATTTAGATATTTTTAAATTTTATTTGAAGGCCTAAAACCAAAGAAAATTTATATTTAGTGAAATTCCATTAAATATGGGTTACTGTAGCTATTTATTTAATTAATTTATTATTTACATTATTTGAAGATTTACTTCTTTTACCTTTAAGTTGGTTGTGGTTAAGTCGGTACTTTCGCTCCATCTCTCTTTTATTTGTTGCGGGTTCGAGTCCATACCAGGGATGTTGATTCTTCCGCTTCCGCGTTCTGCCTTCCGCAGAATTCCGCTTTTTTTGACCATTCCGCTTCCGCCTTCCGCTTCCTCATTTTTGGCGCAGAAGCGGAAGAATCAGTGGTATGTAGCCGAATCCTGGGTTTTGCCGGGTCCACAGCTATTCCAAGTTCCGGCCAAAATGAAAAATTTTTTAATGAGTTTTTGACTAAGTTCGGCGCAGAAAATGTGAAATTTCCTTGCTGTAGACAGCCAAATTTTTCAAAATTTTTGCCTGCGGCGCTAAAAAGGATGAAGCTTCCTTGCCTTGAATATTCAAAATTTAAAAATTTTCCCCTGCGGCGCAAAAAAATGTGAAGTTTCATTGCTGTTTACACCCAAAATTTTCAAAATTTTTGCCTGCGGCGCTAAAAAACGAATTTCTAAAAGGCGCAACATATGTATAATGGGAGAAAAACTAGATGCTTTTGGAAACTTGGAGTCGATTGATAGTTAGTGATTTCGTAAGCGATTGAAAGTTGAGCATATAATATGAAAACATCATAATATGAAATTTTTTTTCATATTATGAAAAAATGAAAAATTTTTTTTCTTCCGCTTCCGCCTTCCGCAGAATTCCGCCTTTTTTTACCCTTCCGCTTCCGCCTTCCGTCTGCCGCTTTTTTATTTCATTCCGCTTTCTTCCGCTTCCGCCTTCCGCTTTTTAAAAATCTGTTTGCAACATCCCTGGTCCATACCTTTCCTTTTATTATTTTTTGGCTTAATTGTTTTTGTAAAATTTTTTTTAAATTTTTAAATTTTCAAAAATTTATTAAAAAATTTTTTAAATTAAATTAATTTTATTTTAAAATTTATTCTTGATAAAAATATTCTTATTTAATTTTTGAATTATTTGCTCTACTAGATATGTACAATATTTGACTCAATTCCTAATGAAAAAAAAATCTGATTTTTTTTTAATTTTTTAAAATTATGTAAAAATGGCCTAATAAACTTTTTAAGATTAAAAAGAATTTATTATAAATATTTATTCGAGTCGAACATATATAATTTGTAAATTTACTTTAATTTTTAAAAAAGAAAAATGATTTTTAGTTTAAGCGCTAAATCACTAAATTAGCAATGGAAAATAGCAGTAAAATATTTAGCTATAAACGACATAATGTATGCCTCTTGAAAAGATTTTTTTGAACTTGAAAACTTTCCATATTTTTTTGTATTCTAAAGTAATAAATGATTATCTACAAGATCCTATATAGAATTTTTCAATTTTAGTTCCAAAGCCGAAATATAGGAAAACTGGCATTTTGTCGTTTGACACATTTTGTCGTTCTGGGAAGCAATATTAGCGAATTTTCGCTTAAATTCAAGTTATACCTCGTTCGACTCGTCTTTTCGAGCTCTATCCAAATATACCAAAATAAGATTAATTGATTATTTTAAAAATTTGGAGACTACGGTATCTCGAACGATAAATTTAAGCTTATCCATTCAATCCAATTTTGTTATCATTGGATAGAGCTCGAATAGACGAGTCGAATGATATATCATTTGACCCTTTAATGTAATTTTTAAAAAAGAAAAATGATTTTTAGTTTAAGCTAAAAAGGCAAAATTTTAGTGATTTTGCCTTAACTTCAAACCCGTTTTTCTTTTTTAAATATTATTCAAAGTCGACAAATGATATATCATTCGACTCGTCTTGACGAGCTCTATCCAACGATAACAAAATTGGATTTTTTGGGATTATTTTAAAATTTTGCCTAATTTTTTAATTTTCTCTGGCCATAGACTAAAACTTTTAGCCTAAAAGTCAGAATGTATGCCTCCATTAAAATTTTTTTTCTGGACATTAAACCTTACCTGATTTTTTGTTTACATATCAATTAGACAATTATCTACAAAATCCTTAGCTTAATTTTTAAAGTCAAGGCTTAAAGTCAAGTTATTCTAAAAGAGAGTCTGGTTACCCTTTTTTTTTAGAGTCTGGTTACCCTGAAATTATAATTATCTCCTGTGAAATTTCTAAAGCTTAAATTTTGCCTTAACTTAAAATCCATTTTTCTTTTTTAAAAAGTATCGTAACTGGATAAATTATACCTCGTTCGACTCGTCTTGACGAGCTCTATCCAACGATACCAAAATTGGATTTTTTGGATTATTTTAAAATTTTGCCTAATTTTTTAATCTTCTCCAGCCACAGACTAGCACATTTATATTTAAACGACAAAATGCATGGCTCCATGTTAAAATTTCTTTTGAGCTTTATAACCCTACCTAATTTTTTGTATACTTACTTAGTATAGGATTATATACAATATCCAAGTTCAAATTTTTGAAGTTTTAGTTCCGAAACTCGAGATTTTTAAAAATCTCATATTGTCGTTTGAGACATTTTGTCGTCTGGGGTGGATATTTTTAGTAATTTTAGCTTAAATTCAAATCGATTTTTCTTTTTTGGAAATTAAAGTAAATTGACAAGTTATACCTCGTTCGACTCGTCTTGACAAGCTCTATCCAACGATAACAAAATTGGATTCAACAGATAAGTTTAAAATTTGACCGTAGATATTAAATATTCTTAAAAAATGATTTCTGATATATATTAAAAACAAATCCAGAATTCATCAAAATTAACAAAAACACAAGAAAATACAAGAGAAACACATTAAAATTGAAAAAAAGAAACACAAAAATAATTTATTTAATTACAGTAACCAATTTATCACAATAAAATTGTTGGCACCAAAACATCTTTATTTAAATGTCCAAATATTTCTATCTTTTGTCGAAAAACCTCTGAAAATAACATACTATTTCTTCCTTTTCTTTTTCTCTATTTAACACTAAGCTCATTAACAGGCCAAATATTCGCGAGAATAAAATGAGAGAGAAAATAGCATTTTTTTGATTTTTGATTGAACTTTAATTTTTTACTTTTTTAAAATAAAAGTAACTTAATTGACCCCTACCGCGAGACTAAAATGGGAGAGAAAATAAAGTTTTTACTGACTACTGAAGTTCTTTCTCTAATAATTCTTTTAACTTATTTTTCTTAAATTTGGATTTTAAATTTTTTAAATTTTTTTCTTTTAAGTCTAATAAAAATCTACATTAAAAATGAGTGAAAGTTTACAATTGGAACAAAACCGGGACGATGAGGAACAAAAACAACAACTTGAGGCTTTAAATCAATCTTTATTTGCTACAATTGCGGAATATACAAAAATTAGGAATGAACATGCAAAATTTATTGAACAACAATTATGCTCGATTAGATGCGATATTGAAAGACGCATTCGTTCAGCGGATTTAGGTTTTTTTATTTTTTGTGTTAATCCGTAGCTCAAGAGATCTAGATTTTTAGAAACTTTGATCCTGCTCCTTGAGCTTAATTTCTTTTTCCGACCTCTAACAGATTCTTTACTCTGAACCAGGTAAATATCCAGAACCTGAACTATCACTTAATCTAGGCTAGAGATAGTTTTTTAATTGTCTTTGCCTCGACTCTGGATACAAGATAAACACAGACCTGGGTCCAGAGCCTGTCCGATTTCTACTAGACTCTGGCTCCACGAAAAATCAAAGTCTGGAGATCCAAATTCAGCTCGATCTCTTTTGTCCGCAAAACATGTCCGCATCTTTTCTCAATTTATTTTCGTTCCTTTTTTCCCATAAATTTTAGACAATTTCGACAAACAACAATTGGGCACAGTCTGTAACGATTTACTTAATGGTCTACGCCAAAAAGGTCGTCAACTTGTTGATTTATGTGATGCTATCAAAACGAGCGCAGAAAACCTGAATCAGCTCAAATTGTGTTTTTCTGAATGGGGCGATGGCTCTGGAAAGGCTACGAAAGGAATAAAGCCGATTTGCTCGTCTTTTGATATGGTAAAGAATTTTTACTTTAATTTTACATTTTTTCATGATTTTTTGTTTTTTGACCTTTTTGCTGAAATTCCGCAAATTTGTTCCCAAAAATTTTTTTTTAATTTCCAGCAAAAACGTCTTGAACTTCTTGAAGACCATTATGAGAAGTCTTTAAATGATTTTGAACGTGCAAAGAACGATTTGGACAATTTAGACAAACATTTGGAATTTAGCGGGAATTTATTGCAAAGGTTTATTTAAAATTTTAGTTTTTTGAAAAAATCCGCAAATTTTAATCTGCATTTTTTCGAGTTCATTTAACTGATAGGACTGGATTTTTTGAGCTTTTAACTGATTTTGAGCTTTTATTATTTATTTTTTGGTTGAAAAGTTGAATTTCTCCCATTAAATTTGTGATTGTACGTCTTCAACTTGTTTGTCCGCAAATATCAAAATTTTTGCGGATTTTTTCTGTTAACTTCCCAATCTCTCTTATTTCTGTTTTTTTTTACCTTTAGTTCGTCTTCTTCACTTCAAAACGACGTTTTAACACCACTTGAACAACACCAACTTATCCGTACCAACGACAACATTTCCAAAATGTGCACAAAATTGGAGACCAGAATTCGTCAAATTCGAACACAAATCGAACTTCAAGAATCAAAAAAATTAAATAAAAAGACTGACAAAGAGATTCCGTCTCTAAAAAATTCTGAGGACGTTGCCTCTTTTTGTGTGCTTAAATTGGAGCAATTAAATATTTATGAAAATAAAAATGATGGGAAGGTGAAAGTGGACAATAATAATTCGGCCAATTTTAGACAAAATTTGTTCAACTATATGACGGTTTGTTTGTTTTATTTTTTTAAAAGCCTAGGGAAATAGAGATATGTCTTATTTTTAACCTGGACCCATGCCTTGCTTTTTATTTGTCATGGGGAAAAAGTTTGCGGTTGGGCCGGCTGTTTGGGTTTCGGAGAAGCGGCGGGTATTTCAGACATTCTTTATCTTTCATTTGATTTTTCTGTTATTCAAGGACAAAGATCTAGTCCAGGTCGGCTCCTAAAATTATTCTAGCAACCACTATCTTTAGTGGCGGCCATGTTTGGGTTTATGTGAAGTAAATTTCTGGGTCAGTGTTTTTAAGATTTGGGAAGTCTTTCTTGTTTTCAAAAATTTTTTCTGTCGTTTCCTGTTCTGGGCGTCTTCCTAGTCTCTTCCTGGTCTCTTTATAATTCCACTTTTAGAACCTCAATCAATACAAAACACCTTTGGAAGGTAATGGTATCCGTCTTGTTCAACCAGTTCGACCTTCTCTTCCTGCTGCTAAAGACAACCAATTTGTGGAAACGGATGAATTCAAGCTGAAAAATGTTCTTTTGGAAAGTTTAAAGCCAAAACCACAATTAGTCTCGATTGGTGTACAATCACCCGATTTTATGGCTTTAACGCCTTCAAAAGGTCCTTTTAATTTTTTTAAAGAAATTTTGAGACTTTTTTTAATTTTAAGCTAAAAAGACACCAACAAAACCTCCAATAAAGCCACAAAAAATTAAAACACCTGAAACACCAAAATCTACATTTAATCAAACAAAAATGACCGAAACGTTGTCTAAAAATGTGGTTGGATATGTTAATGATTTTACTACACCAACTAAAATGACTGAAAAGTCTGTGGAACTTCCACAATTGTTTTCGTTTAAACAGCAAAAACAAGTTATTACTGAAGGTTTATTTTAATTTTTTATTTTTTTTTTTAAATATTTCCCTGTGAAAAAAATTTATTTAATTAAATTTTGGGTCACCAAATGCGTAATTGTGAAAAATTTGAACAAATGGATGGGGCCAATGACTAAGTTTATTTTATTCAAATCTTGTCGATTTTGGTATTTTTCGACTTATTTCGTCTAGTTGCATAGAATAAAAACAAAAGTGGTGAGATTTGGCTTAAGTAAAAAACTTTATGATTTTGTGAGTTCGCAGTGTGTTCAGGAGTAGGCCAACCTACCGCAGAGCCATAACTTTCTTTAATGAGTTCGAATCACGTCAATTCTGGTACCATTCGACAGCGCCCGTCGAGCTACGTCGAATGGTAACAAAATCGAAGAGGTTTGACTTAAGTAAAAAATGTTAAGATTTTTTGAGCTCGCGGTGTGTTCATCTACCTGTACCCAGAGCGCAGTCATTTTTTTGAGCTTTCTGGGGTTTTCTTGGATAATTTTTATCAAATAAAAATTAAAAACATTTTTTTTAGTTCCCAATCAAGTTTCTACTCCTATAACAACCTCTACAATCGTTTCAACCTCTCCAGACATTTTGCCAACATTCACAACTTTCATAACTTCAACATGTACTTCAACACCTACATCCACAATATTAACAACAACAAATGATAATTCAAAACAATTTGAACTTCCAACACCTCAGAATATAAAAGAAAACGAAAAAACGCCAGAAAAACCCAAAGAACAAGAAAAAACGGAAAAAGAAAATTTTTTGCAAAAAGAAGCGGAAAAGAAAGAAATTTCTGTTGAAAATAATAAAATTCAGCAAAATGTTGGTGATGAAGGTATGGAAGATGAAATTGTTGCACCCACTAGTTTAACAACAACATCGCAAGAACATTCAATTTCGAGTGTTAATTTTAATTTTATGGGGTTTGAGTTTTTTACTTAAAAATTTTTTTTTTAAATTTTTTTAAAAGTTGCGGACATTTTTTTGCGGATTTTTAAAAAATATATAAAAAAATTATTTTTCTATCTGATTTTCTAATTTTTGCTTCTAAAAAACTTCTATTTTTTCTAAAAAATATTTTTTAAATAAACAGAAATTTTTTTCTAATGTTGCGGACTTTTTTTTGCGGATAAATTAATTTTATTTGATTTTTAAAAACCTATTGGGTCAGGTTGTCTGTCCTTTTAATTTAGCTTTCTGATCTACTCGTTAGCTTTCTTTTTAAAAAGATTTTTCTTTATTAAAATGGGGAAATCCGCAGTAAAGTCCGCAAAATTACAATGTCCGCAAAATTAAAAAATCCGCAAAAAATGTCCGCAAATTTTTTTTTTAATTTTTAAAATTTTTTTTTAATTTAATTTTTTTTTCATAGAGGTTTGGGTGCAACTTCTACCCCAGTTAATGCAAATCGAAATCCTTTTGGTTCAATCCAACCAAAACCTTCTGGTCTTTTTGGATCTACTCCACAGCCACAATTTGGGAGTGGATCTGTTTTTGGTTCTTCTGTTATTAATAATCAAAATAGTGGAAATTTTGGTTCTTTTGGAGCTATTGGGAGTGGTGGTAGTTCTGGGTCTTCAAGTTTATTTTTTAAATTAATAATAAAATTTCTGAAAAAAAAAATTCTGAACAAAAAATTCTGAAAAAAATTCTGAACAAAAAATTCTGAAAAAATTCTGAACAAAAAATTCTGAAAAAATTCTGAACAAAAAATTCTGAAAAAATTCTGAAAATTTTTTTTTAAATTTCTCTTCAGGTTTTGGGTCGTCTCCTTTCGCCGCTGCTCCAGTAAAACCTTCAATATTTGGAGCAGCCCCTTTTGGTTCAAATGTTTCAAGTCCTTTTGCTTCTAACCCTGTTGCTGGTAGTGGAGGTTCTGGTGGAAGTGGAGGAGGTTCTATGTTTGGGGGAGGAATTAAAAGTGGTGGTGGTTCAACTACTGGAATTGGAACGACTGGATTTTCTGCGTAAATTTTTTTTTGAATTTTTCTAATTCTTTTAGATTTTTTAGAAAAATTTCTTTTTCATTTTGAAAATTTTTAAAATTTTTTTGAATTAAAAAAATTTTTTTTCTAAAATTTTTTCACAGTTTTGCTTCAAAATCATCAGCCTTTGGTCAATTAGCAAGCCAAGCACAGCAACAACAAACTGAACAAAAACCGTCTCTATTTGGTGGAGGAACAGCTTTAAATACATCTGGTGGTGGAGGAACACTTTTTGGAGGGTAAATTTATTTTTGAAAATTTTTTGAAAAAAAAAAAATTTTTTTTTGAAATTTTTTGAAATTTTCGAATTTCAAACAAATTTTTTTGAAAATTTAAAAAAATTTTTTTTTAATTTTTTCGAAAATTTTTTTTGAAAATTTTTTTGGAATTTTTTAAATTTTCTTAAATTTATTTTTATTTTTTCAGGTTTGGAGGTTCTCCAACTGCAAGTACTGTGCCTAAGCCTGGTTTTGGTCAGCAAAAATCGTACGAAAATTTTTTAAATTATTTTATTTTTAATTTATTAAAGTTCTGCCTTCACAACCTTTCGAAAATGAGAACGTTTCAACAATTTTTAATATGAGAAAATTATTTTAAATTTTTTTTTGAAAAATCTGCGAATTTTTTTTTAATTTTTTGGATTTATTTTATTTATAAAATTTTAAATTATTTTTTTAAGAAATATAAATTGTATGAAAATAAAATATTTTGGTATTTTTAAAAACAAATAAATAATTTTTTAAAATAATTCAATCCTTAATTAAATATATCACTTCATTCATCAGCTAAGAGTTGCCGGCTGGTCAATCCATCGTGCAGCCTTATCCATTTCCCCCACTGCGTGCGATTTGCCTATGTCCTATACTCTGCGGAGTTCACTCATGACTGCGGCATGCGCAACTCCAATACAACAACAATACAACAACGAGGCACTGGGAAAAGGGACCAACCGCTTTACTATATATTTTACTTACTAGGAAATTATTTTTAAAATTTTTTAAACTTTATTTACAAAAAAAAATGTTTTTTTTCCGCTTAAACTTTTTAGTTCCCTTTCGATATCACGCATTTCTAAAATGTGTTGAAAATTTTTTTGTAGTGACTGACATTTATAACTAAATTTTACATTATTTTAAGATTGTTTTTTGAAATTTGACTATAAAACGGAGTTGCTGTTTAACCCATGGCAACCCTTTTGAACCGCGTCCGACTCAACTGATCGCTCTAGTTTGATGTTTTTTATTTTTATGAGTAAATAGATTTATTGTAGCTACTCGCAGAAACCCTGAACCCGGCTCTTTGGGTCAAAAAATTTTCCAGTACAACATGAACATGCCTACTTTTTATTAGTTCAAGGAAAACTCTAGACCTGTCTGTCATGTAGGAAAAGAAAGGTTTTGGGAACAGCCTGGAATCAGAACCTTGGAACCAGGATTGGAACCTCCATACTAGAGATCTATTTTTGCGAGGTTTTTCGAGTTTCGATAACGATAAACTCGTATCGAAACTCGAAAATATTTTTGTCCGATCCCTACTCCAGACCTAGCTAACCGATCTAATTATATCTACTATTTTTCTAAAAAAAGAAAAAATAATAAATCCAAAAATAAATAAGATTTTAAAGCCTTAAATTTTAAAAATAAAATTTTTTTCGTTCTCTTAGTGAATTAATTCTTGAATATTTTAAATATTTTTGTAGCCTCAAATCTTTCTAGCTCAATAAATATTAAAATTAAAAAACTAAAAAATTAAAATTTATTTCCCTAAATGTTTTTATTTTCATAAATGGAAACAAAAAAAAAATTTTTCAAAATGCGTCACGCGATTGCGATTTTTTTTTATCAATAAAAAATATTTTTGTTTAATGTTTCAAAAGAATTTTTTTTTAATTTATTGTTTGTTATTTGTGTTTTTTAAATTTTGTTTTGTTTAAATAATTCTCACACGCACGTGGTTCTGTTTATTTTATTGTTTCATTTAATAAAATTTTTAAATTGATATTTAAATATTATTATTAAATTAAAATACATTTTTTATTCTGATTTTATATTATTCTGATTTTTTTTATTCTGATTTTTTTATTTTTATTTAACCTTCTCTTGTTCTCTAACTAAACTTGATAAGTTTATTTTTCTCTGTCAATTAATATAGTATTTTCTTTGCTTTCCGGAAAACTCTCACTTCTCTGCAGAATTAATTATAGAATGTGTTTTCCGGAAAACTTTTGTAATTAATTTATTGTAATTGTAAATTCTGGTTTATTGTAAATTCTGATTTTGTAATTCTGTAGTTTATAATTGGAAATTCTGTTTTTTTCAAATTGTAATTTCGATTTTAAGTTTTACAAATTGTAAATTCTGATTTTAATATTGTATTTTGTAAATTTTAATTTTGTAAATTGCTTATTTAAATTCTGATTTGTTGTATTTTCTTAGTTAATTAGCCTTTAATTAATATTTAAATTAATTTTAGCAACTTTTGTAAAAAATACAGTTTTTGTACAAAAATGAATAACACAACAAATACAACATTAATTGTATTATCTCCATATACATATTCATTATTAAATATATTTTCTACAAATGTAGCAATTCCACATATTTTTGCTGCTATTGTAGGAATACCTTCTGCTTTACTTTATATTTTTGAATTAATTATTTTATATAAACATTGGAGCAAATTTAAATCTTCATTTTTTGTTCTCTTCTTTTTTAGAGCTATTATTGTAAATAATTTTTTTTAAATCTTAAAAAATTTTCCTTTAAATTTAAAAATTTTTAAAGAGTCTCATCAATCTCTTCCTTTCATATTTTAATCAGCGCTTCCTCAAATTCAGCTGGTTTGTTTCCATTTACCAGCAAATGCCAACTCTACTGCTAGCAACCTTCTACTTTTTCATTTACTATCCTTTTCATGTTGAAAATATTATTAGTGTTTTCTTAATAATCAACAGACTTACCTCGATTATATTTCCATTAGAATATGAACAGGCAAAATTTTATAATTTTTATTTGATCTTATAAATGTCCTTAGATGTCCTTATAAAATGTCCTTAGATGTCCTTATAATTTTCAAAATGTCCTTAGAATTTTAAAAATGTTAATAGAATTAAAAAATGTTCATAGACTTAAAAATTTCTTAGAATTTTAAGAAATCCTTCGGTGTCCTTATAAAATGTCCTAATATTTTCTCAGATATGGAAAAAGTCGCGAATGATAGCGGCAGTGCTTTTTTCCTGTTTGGCACCTCTACTAGTTACAATACACATTTTTCAATATAAAGTGTATATTAAAGAGATAAAGTCTAATGGTTGGATGCTTGCATATGCTTCTTTGACTGGCAGTAATTTAATTGTAAGTATTTTGATTTTTGTATTTTCCCTATATTTTTAAAATTACCTTACAATATTAAATAATAAGAAACCTTTCCGGAAAATAAATTAAATGTGTTTTTAATGTTTTCCGCAAAAACACATTCTGTAATTAATTCTGAAATGTTTTCCGGAAAACACAAATACAATTATTTAAAAACCTTAGCAGAATAACAAATTAAGTATTATATTAATTCTGAAACTTTTCCGGAAAATACACTGAAATTATATTTAATATTATCATACATTAAAGACAGAGAAAAATAACTTAACTCTAATAACTATTTAAGTTAGAGAACAAGAGAAGGTTATTGTTTTAATGAAAATAAGGCAACTTTTAAGCAAATTAAATCATTTCCGGAAAAATTTTCACAACAAAATAATTTTTAAAAATTAAAAATTTTCCTTTATCCATTTAACATTGTCTAATAATCCTTTAGCCAAATCTTCAGGGTTTCATTAACGGCCAGCAACTTTTCGGTCCATTCTATTCAAGCAACAATGGAGTTGCCACACTCGCATCGTTCTTTTTTATGGGAATTACAATAATTTTGAATATTTTCACCTTGATACGTTACAAACAAAAGCATTATATCCCGCAAAATAACCCTCAACTTTCCACAAATAAAGTATTGGTTGAACGGAGATTAACTGTATATGTTTTGGTTACATTTATTGGACAGTTGCTTGTCTCTACTTTTATGGTAAAATACAGAAAATACAAAAGATACAATAATTTTACAATAATTTTAAGATTACTTGGTATACAGTAGCATCTCCATTAAAACCTTACTTTGACGTTGATACTTACAATTTGACCAACTTTGCTGTACAAAACCAGAGTAAATTTTTATAATTTTTTGTTCTGAATAGTATTATTTTAATTTTTGTATTTTTCCGGAAAACACAAAACACAATAATTTACAAAAACAATTAGGATTTTGAATATAATTCTGATTTTTGTATTTTTTCGGAAAATACAATAATTTACAAAAACAATTATGTTTTTTGTATTTTTAAACAGCGACAATAATTCTGATTTTTGTATTTTTTTCGGAAAATACAATAATTTACCAAAAATCAATTATGATTTTTGTATTTTAATTACAAAATTGTATTTTTTATTGTATTTAATTGTATTTTTCATTACAATTAATAATAATTCTGATTTTTGTATTTTTTCAATTTAATTTCCCTAAAATTACAGGCCCATGGGTAAACGATATTTCTACTATTGTATTGCCTGCGTGGTTCATGCTTTGGGCTAATGAACGATTAAAACAAGCTATATTCCGTGTTATTTCTAATGCCAAAGTTAACATTCTCCATTCAATTGGATTTAAAAAACAGTCAACGGTTCAGGTCTTCGATTCTAGCCAATTACAAATTATTAATCAGCATAGAATTTCGATTCAAAGAAAAATCGATGTTAGAAGAAATCTGACAAATACTTTAGGGAAAAATGAAGATCATTGAAGATTTGTACAATAGTAAAATCAACGATTATATTTTATATAAATAACAAGACCTCCTATCGACGTACTCCCGTTATACCCTCCATATATAAAAACAGCCACCTACTCCACCTCCACTCTTACCTCAATGGATATATAATCCCTCAGCTGTCATATAGGTAATCCCTTATTTTCATTCCTATGGGGTGCGGTTATAACGGGAGTCTGTATTATTTCCTTGTACTTTTCCTTTAATAAATTTGAAATAAAATATTATAAATTACGAATATCGAAGTCTATTGTATTAAATCAGAGTATCTTTCTACAGTCGTAGATTCTGATTTTTGTAGTACTTTCATAATAGTAGTTTTAACTGTACATATTCTGATTTTTTATACAGTAAATAAATTAATAATACAATAATTATCTAAATAATAAATTGTAAAAATATATATTAAGTAAAACACATGTTTAATAAAAATGTTTAAATAAATATTTTTCAGTTGTACAAATAATGAGAAAATATTATTATTTTTTTCTCATTTTACATTCAATAAACAATCAAAAAATATTATTCTTATTAATGTCGAATAATTTTATACAATAAAAATTCTAAAAAATTCTTAAAAATTTTAAAAAATTTTTAAAATTTAAAAATTTTATTTTAATGCCCTCCCTTCTCTTTAATCTTTTATTAATTAATTTTATTGCTTTTACAAATTGCCAAAACCCAATATCTTTATCACAAGTAGAAGAAAATCAAAGAGGAGCTATTAGACCTTTTACTACAAGTAGACCGAAAATAACGACTTGGAGAAGTACAAAATCAACTCCTCGACCAGTTATAATTGGGAGAGGAGATAAAGATTCTCGAGGTGCTATTGTTCCAAGAATTGGGCCAATCATTTTACCAAAGGATTCAATCGAAATAAAATGGCCAGAAGGGGAAAGAAAGGATGGCCACAACGTTACTAAATGTAAGCTAGGAATTTAAAAAATTTCTTACAAAGTCGACTTCGGTATATTTTTTTTAAATACTCTAGTTTTACCCCCACCTGCAAGAGCTCCCATTATACCTATATATTCGGTTATAACACCAACATCTAACTTGCTACAAAATTTTAAGGGACATAACCCTCCGCGTTCATATAAACACCTATCGCTCTAATTCCCTAGGGGTGGCGTTATAAAGGGAGTAGGCATTATTCCCTCTTATACTTTTCCTTTAATAAATGAGAAATAAAAATAATTAAATTAATTTGATGATTAATTTCATAATTAAGATACTCCCGCTCCTAATAGAGCAAGAAATTGTCAGTCGCTAGCTCAATATTGTCATCACCGCGCCTACAGAAAAATATTACAAAGGTTCTGAATTTTGCAAATTTTTATCTTAAAAAATATTTTTTAATTAAAAATATTTTTCAGTTCAGGCATTGCCAAACAACATGTGGAAGGGATGATTGTTTGGATCAGAGAGGAGATCTGTAAGAATTTTTAAAAATAAAAAAAAAATATTTTTTACTTAATATAAATTATTTCAATTATTTTTAGTTGTTTACATTGGGAAAATAGAGGATTTTGTAAACACCCATTTTATAAAAAAATGCGTTGGAAATGTTCGAGAACTTGTGGGTTATGTCAAATAATTTAAAATTAGAATATTAAATAAATTATTAAAATTTTTGTAATTAATTTAATCAGGATTTTATACAATAAAATTATATGTCTTTTAATTAAAAAATTAATTAAAAAATTTTTGTAATTAATTTAATCAGGATTTTATACAATAAAATTATATGTCGATTTACTTTTGTATTTTTATCTTATCTGTTACGATTTTTGTATTTTTATTTATTTTACAGTCTGTTCTGATTTTTTATTTTATTTTACAGTCTGTTCTGATTTTTGTATTTTTACTTATTTTACAGTCCATTCTGGTTTTTGTATTTCTATTTTATTTTACAGTCTGTTACTGTATTTTACATTCTTTCTGGTTTTTGTATTTTTAAAACTGGTTATGTTTTTAATACTTATTTTTGTATTTTAATTTTGATTTTAGTAGTTTTAATTCTGTATTTTAATTCTGAATAGAAAAATTACAAAAATCGAGTGTTTTCGATGGAATTGTATTTTTCTTATTTTTCTTATTAATGATTCATATAAACACTTAGTAATGGTTGTTTTTATTATTGTTTGACCTTCCTTTATTTTTGACAGCTGTCTTTCTCTTTTATTTTTTTTATTTTTCTTAAAAGTTCTCTCATATGCTTTTCAATTCTTTGAAAAGAAAATTCTTTTAATTCTTCCATAAAATTTTTTAGTGAATCAGACAAATAAAAATATTTATTTATTTAATGGAATAACAATTTCATTCTCTCAAACTATTAAAAATAAATACTTTTATTTAATCCTTTCATTTTTAAAAATATTTTTCAATGTGTGATTATTGAATTTAATTGACAGATTTATTTTTAAATAAATCGGACGGATTTCTTATCATCTCCTTCCCTAATCCTCAGTATCCCGAATCTCTCTCAGATTTCAACATCTCTCAGATATCCCAAATCCCTCAGATATTCTTAGTTTTAATTAAATCGGACGGATTTCTTATCCTCTCCTTCCCTGATCTCTCAGATATCCCAAATCCCTTAGATATTCAACTCAGATATCCCACTTTTCCTATATATCACGAATTCTTTATCTTGTCTATCATGACCACTACCTGTTTTCAACGACTTATTGCACCTCCTCACCCTCCCACAGATCCCAAACTCTTAGTTATCTCATCTTAGATAATTTGAGAGTATCAGAATATTATTTTTAACTTAAAGATTTATTTAAAAATGGGAAAATTTATACCAATTTTTGTATTCTTTTTAATAATTCCCATAATTGTAAATGCATTTCGTCAACAAACTGTCGGAATTAGAGGTCGTTTAATGTGTGGTAATCAACCATTGAAGGACACACAAGTAAAGCTATGGAATAAACATATAGGTTGGTTAATAAATTAAACACTCTCGTTATAATGGCACAGGGAATTTCCCCAAAATAGCATTGGGTTAGAGATATAATGGTTAATAACGACATACATGTCGCTATAAACGAGAGTTAAGTTCTTACTATGAAATAGAGTGCGGAAATTTCAGATTCCGGGGTCCCGTAGCGGGGTTGGAATTAGAAATTTTTAACGGGGCGGGATTGGCGGGGCTGAACCCCGAAAACCCCGTAAACCCCGGAAGATTTTCTCCGGGATCCCGTCGGGGTTTTTGACTTCAATCAATAAAAATATATAACAAATTTTTTTAAGCGCCGCAGGCGAAAATTTTCAAAATTATGACACAAGTTGAAAAAAATCAAGCTTTTTATAGGGTGGGAGTCCTCGACTTTCAGTAAAAGTAACATCAATTAGTCGAATAACATAAAAAAACGAGTTTTGGTACGACCTTCAAAGCACTGTTAATGGCTCCAGCTCCGGAGCTAGAGTTTTTCGGAGCCGCTCCAGCTAAATAGTCTGATCCCCCAACTTGCATAAATAGAGATAAGATTCCTTATAGCGCCGCAGGCGAAAATTTTTGAAATTTAACAGCGCCACAGGCGCAGAAAATTCACTTTTTTACTTACAAATTTGAAAAATTTGTAAGGAAAATTTGAAAAAATTCGAACGGGGGGGATTGGCGGGGTTGAACATCGAACGGGGCGGGATTGGCGGGGTTAAACCCCGTAAACCCCGGAACCCCGTAAACCCCGTAAACTTCAAAAAGTCGGGATTTCGGGACGGGGCCCCGGAAAACCCCGCTCGGGGTCCCGTCCAGTGCCGCACTCTACTATGAAATAAGAGATTGGAGAAAACGTGAGAAATCATAGAATCTCCTTGTTCACTATTTTATCACTATACTGATTTATTAAAAGTCAACTCTCTATATAACGAACTCGAAGGGACAGTGGAAAAAGTTCGTTAAATCAAGAGGTTCGATAAATCGAGGGTCATTTTAGTAAGAAATCTTACTCAGTGACAAGAGAAAGGGTTCATTATTTCAAGAGGTTCGTTAAATCGAGGGGTCACGCGTTGGCTTATAAGGGTTTCCACCATAATCTCAACTCATCTAAAAGCAAAGGTTATACCCTCACTTATTCGTCCTTCTTTTGTGTTGGCGTTATAACGGGGGTCAAATAAAATCATTATTCTCAAATTTTACTTAAAGGAAGTGATAATCAACTTGCTGCTGTCAAGACAGATAAAAACGGCAACTTTGAAATGCAGGGAGGAGTTGGGCAAATTTCTAAAATGGATGTCCATTTTAAAATTTATCATGATTGTAATGATGGAATCAAGGTATTTAGATAAAAATTTTATTTAAACAATTATTCCCTTTATTTTTAGCCATGCCAGCGGAAAGTCGACCTTGGTAAAGATTAAATTGCTTAAATCTCTGTATAAGAAACTAAAATAATAGTTGATCATAGAATTGGGTATAAACGGAGAAAGGGGTTGTTATCAACAAGAAGCCCCAATTTCATGAACATCCGTTTAGAAGGACATAGAGTAACTTAGATAAACCCTTCCTTCACCCTTGAGATGGAGGTAATCCCACTGAACCCGACTGAACTTCGTGGAATTCCCTGGGAATGGGAGTTATGTTTTGGTGTTAACCACTCCCCGTTATGGAAATCTCTTTAGAGGGAATGGAATGAATGCGGAATGATCGAGGAATTGTCTATTATAGAGAGCGTTCACTAAAGGGAGAGTTCTACTTTAGAGGGAGTTCATTAAAGAGGGAGTTTACTTAATTCCAAATAGAAGGTTTAAATAAAATTAAATAAAATTTACTTTAGGAGTTCCCGATGAATATGCTACACGTTCTGATAAAGTGCAAAAATGGTTTGAGGCTGGTACCATGAATATGGTAAAATTTAAATTACTAAAAAATATTTTCCAAATTTTCAAGGAATTTAAATACCCAGACGAGGAACGAAGTTGCATTAATTAAAAAAAGAAGATTTCGAATTAATCAGAACGTCCGTTTCAAAAAACCCATAAATGATAAAATTGCCATATTATTAATATTTTATAAATTTATCTAGAATTCAAAGAGAAAAACAATTTTTAACCAATTTTAAATAAATCCGAAAAGTTTTTTGTCATCTGTTAAACACTGTAATCAAAATATTGAATCACTGAACAATCCTTCTTCCAAGTTCGATAAACTTTTGATTCTTTACATAATCGTGCATTTCCCTCTACCTCTGCATCCACCGGAATTTACAACCTGAGGTTTAGGAAGACCACGTTGACGTTGGTGTCTTAGGCGATATTGATTTGTCCCAGGTGCCCCGAGTCCGTGCCCTGCTCTTTGGGTTTGATTGTTGAGTGATGCTTGAATAAGTTTAAGCGTTTCGGGAAAAGGACTCTGATATCCAGGATAAAGTCCATGAAGTCCTTGGCCTAGATGTTCATATGTTGTCCCGCCATGAGATGCTTCGTTTCCGTATCCTTCCCCATGATTTTGACGGCTGCTTCCTGCAGCTTTTTTTGCGCCTCTTCGTGAAACAGAACGTCCCTAAAAATATATTTATTATGTTTTTTGGCCCCATTCATTAAATTCTCCGAAACGTTTGGATATTTCCCTATCATTGTTACATTTAACGATCACCGAAAGACGGGGGAAGCCTCCTACGTCCCAACCTACAGCCATAACTTTTATTAATGAAGTCATTTTGATTAAAGAAAGTTCGTCGATTTTGGTACCATTCGACAGCGCCCGACGAGGTTTGACTTTCATAAACTTGATTAATAGCTCTGCGGTAGGGCACGCGGTAGGTTGATATAACCAAAGATGGGACAGCTAAGTTAAATTTTATATGAACTTACCAGTGTATTTTGTAATTCTATAGTATATGCATTCGATGACTAAATTTAACAAATATTTGACTAATTCTTAATTAAAAAGTTAAGGCTCTTGTCCAGTTTATACGTCCAGTCAACCTTTATGCTTCCAAACAAAATTTATAAGTCCAATCAAATACCTAGATTGGACGTATATAGGTTGAATGGACGTATAATCTGGACAAGAGTCAAAGTTAATTTAAGAATGGAATATTTGAGATACCAACTAGCATTAAGACCCATCATAAAATTTACGACAGTTTAGGCTAAACTTTAGGCTATTTCCCGATATTTTTTTACTTTTCTCGACAATTTTAACTTCGGTAATGGTAAAATTTTCGATTTTTCGATAGGGTTTCCTAAATCCTTAACAAAAAAGATTTTGTTTGCTTTAATAATGAATAATCCTAGAATGGTACTTGTCCCAACTTTCCCAAACCCGGAAACATCAAATTCGAACATAAGCCAGAGATGCAGAGAATAGAGAAATAGTTCGTTACCATTACCGAAATGTGTAGGAGACAAATTTTATATGAACGAACTCACGTCTGTATCAGAAAAGTCTTCATACTTCATCTAAATTTTCAGGAATTTGATTAAATTTTTAATTAAAAACATGAAACGTTTTTAATTTTCAGGGTACCCAGAAACACAATACTCGAAAACCGACTTTTTCGTTTGTTTAACTTTTAAAATGTGGTAGGACCGAAAGATGGGTTACAACAAAGTTAAATTTTAGATTAACTTACCTCTTTATTGAAGTCTATACTGAATCTAGCCGATTCCTAAATTTTTCAGGAATTTGATTAATTTTTAATTAAAAAGATGATATTATTTAAATACTCTATGGATTAGGGTTGTCGGGGTAACCAGAAACCCTAACTTGTTGAAACCGAACTTGTTGAACTTGTGGAAAACCGACCTTGTTGAACTTGTGGAAAACCGAACTTGTTGAACTTGTGGAAAACCGAACTTGTGGAAAACCGAACTTGTTGAACTTGTGGAAAACCGAACTTGTTGAACTTGTGGAAAACCGACCTTGTTGAACTTGTGGAAAACCGAACTTGTTGAACTTGTGGAAAACCGAACTTGTTGAACTTGTGGAAAACCGACCTTGTTGAACTTGTGGAAAACCGAACTTGTTGAACTTGTGGAAACCCGAATTTTACTTGTTTTGCTAGAACTTGTATTATTTTATTACCCGAATTTGTATTACAACGGACGTAGTGTTAAACTGAGGTTTGACAGGGATTGAAAATTGCATAAAAACCCCTATTTTCTTGACTGTTTTTAAGTATAATAATTTAAAATCGAAGCTAACCCCAACATTAGTCCTTGTAGACCCAAAATTGTCGTCGAGTATGTTATTTTCTTGTTCTGGTTGATCATGTATAGGAGAAAGGATATGACCTTGATCAGATGTTTGATCGGATATTTGATCATATGTTTGATCATGTGTTTGATCGTATGTTTGATCGTATGTTTGTCCAAAGCCTCGCCTCATTGAAGAAACAAAAGTGACGCAATAAATAAGAGATAATAAATGATGCAATAAGAACACTGCCATTTTATGAGTGAACTGATGTTCTTTGGAATAAAATAAAACTTTTTATTTAAAAATTTCTTCTAAATTTTTTAAATAAAAATAAATTATTTTTTAGCAAATTCAATAAAAATAAATTTTATTTAAAATTATGCATTAAAGAATGTTATAATGGAGAGAAGGAAAATAATATCCCCCCCTCCCTCCACTCTTTATAAATGGCAATAATGGCATGGTGTTTGATTAGTGAAAATCAAAACACATCCCACCACCCACGGAGGTGTGTGTTGTATATTTTTTGAGTGTGTTTTTTGCATCTTAAAATTTTTAGAGGCAAGGAGGGGAGGGTAGAACGACACTTGCGGACCGACAATTCGGGACGTTTCTATTGAACTTGGAACAAACGGTAACTGGGGCTTGCCCAGCAATATGTTACAAGCATAAGTACCTGGTGGTATAGCACTCATCAAGACTCTCTTTATAAGTTATAAAATAGCACTCATCAAAACCCTCTTTATAAGTTATAAAATAGCACTCATCAAGACTCTCTTTATAAGTTATATGCGTCGCATATGTCGGTTCGCAAGTGTCGCTCTACCCTCACCTATCCCCCACCCCCTCCTTTAACACATTGCCTCTAAAAAATTTTTTTTCTTTCTTTTGCTGCCTATCCCTATTAATTCTCTCTCGAATACCTTACACTCTCGTTTTTTTTTAAATTTAAGGCATTAATTTTATTCGATAGCTTTGCTATAATGCAAAAAAATGCCTTCGGGCATGACTAAAACACAAATATTGAAAAACTTTAAAAAATTTCAGCTCTGGCCCAGTTTATGCGTCCCATAATGTCAATGGATGCCTTTATAAAAGGCCATAGGTCCCGAACTCAAAAGTAGGTTACTGAACCCAACCCCACTTTGAAATCCTTAGAGACCCAAATATTTAAATTTACGGGACGCTTAAACTGAATTAGAGTCAAAATTTCAATTTATAAAATTAATTTATAGAAGCACAAATTTAAAAATAAAATTTAAATGAAAAAAATATTTTTAAATAATTTGTTTAATTAAATTAGGGTAGTGTGAAGGGAACATGTTCTTTCCAGCCAATGTGTAGTGTGAAGGGAACATGTTCTTTCCAGCCAATGTGTAGTGTGAAGGGAAAATTTTCCTTCCAGCCAATGTGTAGTGTGAAGGGAACATGTTCCTTCCAGCTCATGTGTAGTGTGAATGAAGGGAACATGTTCTTTCCAGCCAATGTGTAGTGTGAAGGGAAAATTTTCCTTCCAGCCAATGTGTAGTGTGAAGGGAACATGTTCCTTCCAGCCCATGTGTAGTGTGAAGGGAACATGTTCTTTCCAGCCAATGTGTAGTGTGAAGGGAAAATTTTCCTTCCAGCCAATGTGTAGTGTGAAGGGAACATGTTCCTTCCAGCCCATGTGTAGTGTGAATGAAGGGAACATGTTCCTTCCAGCCCATGTGTAGTGTGAAGGGAACATGTTCTTTCCAGCCAATGTGTAGTGTGAAGGGAAAATTTTCCTTCCAGCCAATGTGTAGTGTGAAGGGAACATGTTCCTTCCAGCCCATGTGTAGTGTGAATGAAGGGAACATGTTCTTTCCAGCCAATGGCTGGAAAAATTAAAAATGGATATTAATTTTAGTTTTGCATCCTTAAGATCATCCTCTCCCACTCAAAAAATATTTTTTTTTCTAAAACCCCTCTTGAATTTAACAAGTAAAAATAATGAATGGACTTTAATCTTAATTAAAAAAAAAAACATCAATATAGTAATTACCACTAATCGATTTGTGTGTAAAAATTCTGTTATATTCCTTTCCCCCTTTCACTATAAGAGAAATTCGTCTAATGCATGCGCGGCCTCCAAAACTCCTGTTTTTCCACTCTCCCACCCATCTTTGGTTGCTCATCTTTTTCACTATTTATAAATATTCATTCCAATCTCTCCGCGCAGATCCATCATTTGATTGCGTATTATTTTAGTAAAAAAAGAGGTGGTTAAGTCCAATAATCGGGTAGTGTAAATGGCCTTCCTCTCTAAATGTCCATCATTTTTTGAAGGCCAAAAGTTGATACAAACTATGCATTTTTTGATTTTTTTCTGATTTTGTGCTTAATACGTTATTAATTTAACAGCCAAAATTATTTTTGTAAATATATTTTACTCCATTTTTAAATTTTCTATGATTTAATCAATGTTCCTCTTACGTAAATTTGCGCAGCACTTTTATTTTTTGCTTAATTTAAATTTTTTCAATTAAAAAATTTTTCTAAAAATTTAAAAAACTATGACAACTCTAATATGCCCTCAGGCACTATTTGTAAAAATTTATTTTTTTTTAAATTTTGCCTAAGTTGGATGTCTATTAGTGTCTTTAGTCATAATAGATAATCAGAGATAATTAATATCTAATATTAATTATCACTCGACAAGGGCGTCTATTAGATAGGGACTTGATTATAAAATAGTCTCTACTTAGTGATTTATCTCGTCTCTTTATCTTTTTCCGTATTTTATTGAATAATTACCCTGGGCAATTATTGTTTTGACTCTCGCTTTAAGGGGTAATTAAAATATTATTTTGGAGAGGGCATCTATTTTTGAGGGTGTAATTATAAGGGTGGCTTCATTGAGAGAGGATACTTACCGTATTTTCTCAAATAACTACCCTGGGTAATTATTTTTTCAACCTCTCGATGAAGAGTTGTTAGGGAGGGGGTAATTAATTGAGAATATTTTAGGTAGGGTAATTACCCCTATTTTTGATGGGGTAATTTTTTTTCAACCTATAGCTGGAGGGTGTAATTATTTGTGGGAGAGTAATTAATGGAGAAAATACGGTATTTGAGAAAATACGTATTTGGATAGAATGTCTATTTTTCAATTTCCCTTAACCTGAACCTCTATATAATTTTCTTTTTTTTATTCCCGAAAAATTTTAAAATTTCACCCTTATTTCCTTTTTTTTTGACTCTCTCGGTTCAAAAAAAAGCACTCGAAGCACTTGCATCCATTAATAAAACTGTTACTATTCGGTACGATTGAGTTATTAAAATATTTTTATTGGCAATTTTATTTAAATCTACGCAAATGGAACATTCATAAAATTGTTTAAAATCAATATTCGAGGAGGAATTTTACATTTTTTATTAGCTTTAACGTTCCTTTTTATAACATTATATAAAAAATTTTTTTTAAATGTTCTTTGGTGCTAGTCTCCATAAAATTAACATTTTAAAATCATCATCAGATCAACTAGCACCATTCTGAATTATTTTTTTCCTATTTTTGACTTACAGCGAGGAGCACTCGAAGCACTTGCATTGCATTTATGACTTACATGACATAAATGCAAATATAAGGTATAAATAAAATTAAATAAAATTTAACTTTATGGATCCACGATGAGTATAATATACGTTCTGATAAAATTCAAAAATGGTTTGAGGCTGGCACCATGAATATGGTAAATAATTCAAGCTATTAAAATAATTTTATTTTAAAGTAATTTAAAAGGAATTTAATAGCCAGACGAGGAACGAAGCTGCATTAACTAAAAGATAAATTTTGAATTAATCAAAATGTCCAATTTTCAAAAAACCCAAAAATGATAAAATTGCCATATTTCTAATATTTTCTAATTTTAAATAAAATTAAAGCAATTTTTAATCAATTTAAATAAATCAGAAAACATTTTGTTGAGAAAATCTAATCAAAATATTTGTATGATTAATAATTTGTTAACTACAATCAACATAATAAATCACTAAAACGTTCCCAAAGTTCTGAGTAACTTCGATACTTTCATAAAATAATGCAACTATTACTTCCACATCCACAGACACTAGCTTCATTTACTCTGGCATAATCAGGAGGGGTACCTCCATGAGAGCGAGGAGCACTCGAAGGAGTATCTCGATGCGATTGAGTCTCAGGATTAGAATGTTCTTGATGACGTTGACGTCGTCGTCTTTGACGATTTTCTGATGTACGGCTATCAGCCCCGATTCTAGATTCTGCCCCTTGGTTTTGTCTGCTGCTTGGTTCGCCTTCTATTTCGTGTGAAATGGGTCTTCTCCGCAAAACATTCGATCCTCTGCCCTAAATTTAAAGTTATATTATTGGCCCCATTCATCAAATTCTCCCGTTCATTTTTAGCTTTTTCGATCGCAAAAATGTTTTAAGCCCGCATTTATTTTATTTTAATTATATCTTACCTCTAGGTGTTCAAAGTCTTCAGAGGTTGCATCCGTCATCTAAAAAGGTTTTCAATTTTTATTAATTATTATTTAAAAAGTTGATTTAAGATCTAACATAAGGAAAAAACATTATGACTTGGATAAAAGTTGCGGACTTTGTCGCCATAATGGGAAAGTACCATAGGAACCTCTACGTTAGAAACCATAATAGGAAACTTTGTTTAATAGTAACCTCTGTTTCCTGATTACTTTAATATACCTAATTTAAAATAAAATCTAACCGATATGCTAACCCTATGTTGAGGGCCAGGATGCTCAACTCGACGAAATTCCTCAGGTATTGTTTCAAGACTTCCTGGCAACATTGAAGAAACAAAGTTGACGCAATAAATAAAAGATAATACACAATGCATTACGAATAATGCCATTTTTCGAGTTAAATGATGCTTAGTGAAATAGAATACTGTCGACTCCTTTATATTACCCCTGGAGATGTATAGCGCGAAGGGAACATGTTCCTTCCAGCCAATTTATAGTTTAGAGTTTGAAGGAAACATGTTCCTTCCAGCCAATGTGTGAAGGGAACATGTGTGAAGGGAACATGTTGAAGGGAACATGTTCCTTCCAGCCGATGTTAGTGGGGAGGGAACATGTTTCACCCTACTTAAATTTTCCTTCCAGCCAATGTGTAGTGTGAAGGGAAATTTTCCTTCCAGCCATGTAGTGTGAAGGGAAATTTTCCTTCCAGCCATGTAGTGTGAAGGGAAATTTTCCTTCCAGCCCATCCATATATAATTATGACAATTGCAAATATAATGTATAAATAAAATAAAATATAACTTAAGGAGTTCCCGATGAATATGCTACACGTTCTGATAAAGTGCAAAAATGGTTTGAGGCTGGTACCATGATATGGTAAATATAAATTAATAAATGTGTTGTGATACAACCCTCTTCGGATGTATTCCTTCAAAAATGCAACGGATATAAGACTGCTTCGGATATAAGACCCTCAAATCTTATAAAAGGTCTTATAAACACGGATCTTATAAACGGAGTTGACTATAGTAACTTAACAAAAATTTTAAATTAAATAGTTTATTGCAAATTTCATAACAAATTAATTTTAAAAATATAAAATTATACATTAAAAATTGCAATTATGGCAAGAGGGAAAATAAAATACATTAATCAAATCTATAAAAAATTATAAAAACACATCCCACACATTGATTTTGAAAACACATATCTCTCCACCCTTCGGTTTCCCGACACTTGCGGACAGACCTTTCCAGAAAAACCTAATTCTATTGAAATTGGAAACAAATGGACATTGCGGAGAGTCTTGTACAGCAACTTGGTTATGTCCATACAGTACCATTTTGATGATATAGCACTCATCACAACTGATAAGATAGAAAGGATACAGGGTATTCGCATGCTCAAGCGTCGCTCTACACTCACATATCCCCTTAACACATACCTCTTAAAAAATTTTTTCTTTCTTTTGCTACCTCTCCTTCGTAATTCTCTCTCGATTAAGTTACATTCTCGTTTTTTTTAATTTAATGCATTAATTTATTCGATAGCTTGTGACTTGCCTTAATGCCAAAAACTTACTACGGGCCTGACTAAGACACAAACATTGAAAAACTTTAAAAAATCGGCTCTAGTCCAGTTTATGCGTCCCATAAAGTCGACGGATGCCTTTATAAACAGCCCATAGGTCACGAACTCAAAAGTAGGTTACTGTAACCAACCCCAGTTTGAAATCCATAGAAATCCCAATATTTAACTTTATGGGACGCTTAATCTGAATTAGAGCAAAAATTAAATTTATAAAATTAATTTATGGAAGAACAAATTTAAAATAAAATTAAAAAAAAAATATTTTTAAACAATTTGTTTAATTAGATTAGGCGTTTCTTCTTTAACAAATTCTTCTATTCTCGTATTCGGAAGTAAAGATTTTTGGCTTTGTTCGTATTTTAACGATTTTTGGTTTTCAAGGGGGAGATTAACACCTTTCCAAGTACAGGATAATGAGAGCCTTAAAATTAATTGAAAATCAGAAAAAAATCAGAAAAAACTAACCATTTCTGTTCTGGAGATGTTCTCTGTTTAAATAGTAGGCTGAAAGGAACACCTATTAGTAGAACTAGAAGTAAGCCTGAAAATTGAAAAAATATTACTGTATTCTCGTTATAAGGGCACCTAAAAGGACGTGCCACTTGGTACCTTTCTAACCGGTGTGCCCTTATATCCATTGTTATTTAGAGAATAACCTCTTTATATACAGACACATCGCCCTTATATCCCAGTGCTCTTATAACCGTTTTCTAATGAAAAGAGGGCTATTTTTTAGGTTAAAGGGACAAAAATTCGCTTATAGAGAGAGTTGACTATCTATTATTAAATAAATATGCTTAACTAATATAGAATAAGCAAAAGGAGATAGTCTACTGAACAATAAACTTTCTGGATTGCCATAATGAAAATTGACATTATAATTCTTTGAATATTCTTCATACCTTTTGAAAAAATAAATTAATTTAAAATATCTACTATTAAAAATAGCTTCTTAAAATTATTTTTGACTCCCGTTATAACCCCACTTTAATTGAAAGAGCTACCGTTGTGGAGTTATATTTCGTTTTGAGTGAGGATTGATTCTACAAGACTTGTGGAGGAGTAAAGCAGGGAGTTGGGCTATAACCTTTGGGCTTATAACGAGAGTCAATCGTAAATTTATCAAAATATTCACCTTAAATTCCTCTTTAAATTCTCCACTTCTTCATATTTTAAACACCCAGCAGACGTATTATTATTCAACTTCAAATTATTAGAAGAAATCACAAAATTTCGATAAGGCTGATTTATGTTAGACAATAAGCAAAGTATTATCATCACAAATATTCCAATCCCCAATCCAATAAAGGCACCGAATTTGTTTGCTTTAGGGAAGAATATTCCTAGGAAGAAGAGGCCTACTAGAGGGCCTGAGATTGCACCCAATGTTGTTAGTATTATTTGAAATATTCCGCCTAGGTTTGTACATGCAAAGGCCATTGATGTTGCTAAAATGCCGAAGAATACCTGAAAAATTATTTTAGTGGAAAGAGTCTCTCTAATAGAGAGGCAGTCTCTAATAGAAGAAAATTTCATTAGAAGGCCAATCCCCTTAAATTCCCTTTAGCATTGCTCATAGTCTTAGGCTCAGCAACTTTTATATAATGAACGGATCAGATAGAAATCAGGCATTCAGCATCTACATATCCAGGGCTATGAATTTTATAAAAATTATTCGTATTGGATCACAAAGAAAAAAGTTATGGCCAGGAAATTACATGTCGCGGAAAGTTGCCTACTGGAAAGGCTCGGAAGGGTGCTCCCTCAGTTATCTGTAGGGTATTTAAATGTAATTTAAATTAAATTAGAAGCCTCCTTTAACATTAACCTACCGAGATCAATTTCATCAACACAGAAGTCTGATTATTTGTCAAATTCTTTCCAAAAGTTGAATCTTTAATAAAATCTTCCCATAAAACAGCAGTCAATGAATTTATGCCACTACTTGCTGTACTGAGTGTAGCAGAAAATATTGTTGCTAAGAAGAGCCCAGGAAGTCCAGGAATGCCTTCTATTCAAAAAAATAAAATTTTTTATTTTGGTTTAAAAATATTTTAGATTATTAAATGGATCATCGAGTAAAAGTATTGCTAATGTCAAAAAAATTTTTAAAATAATTCAGATCAAGATTTTTAGAATAAATTATATATCATTCGACTCGTCTCATCGAGCTGCGTCGAATGATACCAAAATCAACTAGATCTGATAAAAATAGACAAAGTTATGCTTATAATAACGATTATTATTACAAAATTGCCTGAGGGCATTAGGCAGATTGAAAATATTGTTTAGTCAGTTTATATATCATTCGATGCAACTTCTTGAGCTGGGTCGAAATATACCAAAATTAATTCGATTGGATTAAAATAAACAAAGTTATGCTCATAATAACGATATTGCTCTAGGGCGTAATAATCAATCGAATTATTAATACTAAAGTTAATAAATAATCATATTATATATCTTTCGATTCGTCTCATCGAGCTGAGTCGAATGATACTAAAATCAGCTTAATTGGATAAATTTAAACAAAGTTACACCCATAAAACGAATATAGCCTGAGGGCATTTTCTATATTTTGTCAAAAATCATTAAATTAATTTTTATACTTCTAAAATTTTACTTAGATAAATTACCAAATATTCGATTAGCCAATAAAATAGTCAATTGATCAATTGTTTGTACATCCTTAAGTGCTACAGGGTCACAGCCTTGGAAGAAGGCGACCATAAGGAATCCAATATATGTAATCATTAATTCTGTGATAATTTTTAGGTATTAAATAATGGCTTTAAACTAACGTATAATCACATTAGCAGGAATAGTTAAGTTTAATACTTGACGGGCATGCCCCAATGAGGGCATTGAACAATACTGAAAATTAAAATTTTAAATTATCTTATCCCTACAGATAAACAAGACCCCTTAAAATTTATTCGGGATAAGTGAGAGATTGGAGGACATATTGGAAGATGGATGTGATAAATGGCGGTAGGCAATAAGGATAAAAGCTTAAAAAAACTGGTGCTCGTTTCAAGCGACTCTCGTTATAAATGACCTTTGGAGATGACAATTGGCTTCTAAACAAATCGTTTGGAGGGGTTTAAGCGGAATATGGGATAACTGAAAATATAGGAGTGTGATAACTTGGAGTGATAGATTTGAGAGGATGAAAGTTATCATCCCTAGATACCAAGGCCCTTTGCCAAATAAAAAATTCTATCTTTTCCCAATCCTAGAGGGGTTGGGATAACTTAGAGATTTTTATTTAATTATCTTTTTAACCTCACCCTTTGCATAGCCATTTGATTAAGGCCATAAATACAAATCCAATTAGTTATTCCTCCAATAATTTCCACCCACAGATTACCGTACTTAATAGAAAATAAAATTTGAGTTTAAGAAAAATTTTTATTAAATGCCTGTAAAAGTGAAGGATTTAGAATAAATCCTTGACCAAATCTGCCTGTTAAACTGTTAATTTGTAAAACATGGCCAAAGCCTCCTGAAAAAAATTTTTTTTGGTTTTTCAAAAAAATTTCAAAAAAATTTTTTTGAAAATATTCTAAAGCTCTTCTAGCCTCTGACCTGCTTCAATAGTTCCTTTAACAATAATTATGCCAAGCCCCAAATAAATAAAAGATGCCTGGAGTGTGTCGGTCCTTTAAAATTAATATAATTCAGAATTTTTTAAAAATTTTAATTAACCAAATAACAGCCTTAATTCCACCAGCAGCCGTGTAAAATGTTGAAACTGTGCCTACAAGAAGTATGAAAGGCCATAATGGAAGTTGGGTTACTCCAGACAGGGCTATTGATGGGGCGTAGATAACAACCTTTATGTGGGGTTAATAAAGAGAGAACGGAATAAATGAGGAAAATTTAAATAAATCTCTCAGTTATCCCACGCTAAAGGTAGAAGTGATAGTTGATTCTTTCCAATGCCACGACCATAAATAGAACAATTCTTGATTAATTACAATCTCTCTCAATTAATTACCCCTTCATAATAATTACATCTCCACGAGAGGTTGGAACAATAATTACCCATTAATCGTGAATAAGACTTATTATTAATGCCTTCTCCACAGTCATTTAGCTAGTGATAATAGAGAGGGTGTGGAATAATTTTCCGAATAATTTTTCCACGAAAACATCTGACTTGGGCTCGCGAAAACCCTCTCAATTTCTTTATAATTCCACTACAGATTTGTAGTTTACTTTTTTGATTTAATAACAAGGCTAGGATTCCTTTTAAAGTAACCCCTTACTAGAAATTAAAAATTATAAAATTACAGCCATATAGATGAGTGTGTTCAATGTGAAAATTAATGTTGCAATCCTTCTGAGTGTTCTGCTATTAAACCTCATTTCAAAATATTCGTAGGCATTGAGGCACTAAATTAATTTAATTTTATTTAATAAAAAATTTTGTCATAATTTCGACAGTATTGGAAAATGCCCTCAGGCAATATTTGTTATTTGGGCTTAACTTTGTTTATTCTTATCCGATCTAGCTGATTTTTAAATCATTCGACGCAGCTCGACAATGCGCTTCGAATTATATATAATATGCTTAATTAAAAATTTTATTAGCAATAATTCAATTAATTATTACGCCTCAGGAAATATCTGTTATTATCGGTATAACTATGTCTATTCTTATCCTATCATGTTAATTTTGGTATTATTCGACTCAGCTCAACAAGCCGCGTCGAATAATATTTAATATGCATCATTAATAATTTTATTATGCCTAATGCCCTCAGGCAATATTGTAATAATATCTGTTATTATGCTCATAAGCTTGTTTATCTTTATCAGATCCGGATGATTTTGGTGTCATTCTTCTCAGCTAAATAAGCCGTGTCGAATGATATATAATTTAAATTTTTAGACTATCTTAATTAAAAATAGGAAGGTAATATTACCAAAAATTTACCTTTATTTTATAAAAAATCGGAATAAAAAAAATTCCAATAATTGGAAAAGCCAAAGTCCCAGACATTATATAAATAAACATTCCAGATCCTCTCGTATAAATTTCAGCAGGGACACCAAGCAAACCAATGCCGGAAACAAAAGTAGTTAATAAAGAGAGACAAACAGGGAATACTGGAAGACGACGACCTCCATCCAAAAAATCCCCTGTTTTTGTGGTTGTGTGTTGTTCTGATTTTGAGAGGAGGGAAGAACGTCCAATCCCGTGGTAGAGACCAACAAAAAGTGAAAGTAGAAGAAAAATACCGAAAATGCCAAAATCGATGGTGGCGAACATTTTTGTAAAAATCAGAATTTTACTTTTCTTTGAATAATATTAAATATTTTATTTATAGAACAATAAATATAAATATATTTTTATTCAATAATTTGATAACAAAAATAAATAGAAAGCATTCGCAATAAAAATCGCAAAATATGAGAAAGATGTTTTTTGTAAGACTGTGGACTTCCGTTATAACCCCACCTCTAAGATAACCTCCATCCTTAAATGGTTCAAACAATCGAGGTGCTATATCTGTTTGTTCTGGTGTGGATGAATAAGCTGTGGAATGGCTGATTGTGGGGTTATAACGGGAGTGAGTTATATCACGGAGGTGTTATAACGGGAGTTGGTATAATTTTAAGTATTTTTTGGATTTAATGGGAAGCTTTGTGGAATTATTAATTTTAATTATTATCAAGGCTTGTAGGAGAAGCAAAATATTATTTTTGCCTCATGATGTACACGTTTTTTATATAAAAAAGTCATTTTAAGCCTTTTGTTAAATTATTTTTATCTAAAAATATTTTATTTAATCAATTCCTTATCAGTGCCTTAATTTTATTAAAAAATTTGAAAAATAAGAGGAGTAAGTAACCAACTGATTTTTATAATTATTAAAATAAATTAAATAAAATTTAAGAAATTTAAAGAGTTGATAGGCTTTAAAATTGCTAAATTTGGTAAAATTAGGGGATTAAATGATTTTTAGTTTATTTAATTTTTATAGTTTAAAAAGTTTAACGTTTAAAGTTTAACGTTTAAAAACAAACAAATTGATAATTGGATTTTTGGTAATTATTTTAATTAATTATTCTATAGAAAACCCGTTTGAGGTAATTATTGTTTGCAACAACAAAAGAATCTCTATCTTCCCCACTAATTACAGTATTCCTCTAGAATTATCCCTGATTGAGTAAAATATCCACGAGGACTATTTAAGAAAGAATAAACTCCCATTTAATCCACCACATTCCTTAAAATCTCAATCCTTTAGTTGTCATACCAGGATAGACCTAGAGCGTGTGAAAGTTTTATCTCTCTAATTACAGTATCCCTCTAAACTTGTCCTCCTCTAAAAGCTTTCTTTAGGGGTGTGATAAGATAGAGATTCTTGTGTCAAAAAAAGTGTTTTAATTCTTTCTCGTCTCATGTTCACTATTTATTCTTCCATTTCTTCTTTCTTCATCTTCTTCAGATTTCTTCCTTCTTCTACTTTTAACTTCTTCTCTCACTTCCCTATTTTCTTCATTTCCAATATTTTCCTCATTTTTAATTTCCTCAATATTATCCTCTTCCACAATTTCATCATTTTCACCTTCCTCAACCTCTTCCTCCCCTCCCTGTTCTTTCAATTCCCCATAAGAAACATTATAATAATCTTTAGAAGCATCCAATTTTAAATAAGAATATTCATCGCTAACAGTCTCTAATTGAAGGGCTAATTGTTGTCTTATAGCAGCAAAGTCTAGTCTCATTCTTGGATCAGCTGTCCAACAGGCACACATTACTTTATAGCTTAAATTAATATTTTTTTGATTAAATTCTCGAATTTCAAACTTAATTATAATTAATCTCGATAAGTTACCCTCCCTTGATTAATTACCCTCTTCAACGAGAGGTTGAAACTATAATTACCCTGGGTAATTCAAGAAATTACGTTATCAGGAAGTCTCAAAATACCGTTTTTGAGACTTCAAAATATACCGTTGATTTTTCCTCTATTATAATGACATGGCATTCTATTTTTCAATGTATTTTTTAGAACTTGTACCTTTTGTGAAACGTGCAAAAAGCACTTTTTTCACGATTTGAAGAAATTAGATGCCATTCTAAAAGAGACTGTCATTATAATAGAGAAAATACTGTAGGTTTGAGCTCTCAGTCTTAAGAGTGTCGCTTTAAGTTCGGTTTCTTCATTATCATTTCTTAACAATCTCGCAAATAGATATACGTATAGAAATCTAATTTGAAATTTGTGCCAGAACCGGGTCCATGTGACTAACCCAGAAAATATTAACTAAGATATGTGTTACTGAAATCTGTTTTTGATGATTTTTTTAAATTAAAAATTCTCTCACTATTCGTCTGGACAGTTGTCTGGTTGAGCTATTCTACGGCCTGACTCCAAAAATGCAAGAATATCGTCAGGTTGAATTCCAGGGTATGGAGTGCCTCCCAAAGTGATTATTTCGAACATTAAAATGCCAAAAGACCAACTAATGAATAAAATTATTTTTTAAATTATAAGTAAAAATTGACAGAATAATTAAGGAAGAATGACTCTGCTTATAAAGAGACCCTGAGGAAATGGTTAATGTATGGCGGTTTAACCGATGTGGCATTATATCCGGTGAGACTCCGTGGAAGATTGAAAGGACCATTAGTTTAGGTATAACAAGAATGAAGGTATAGCCAAGTTACTGTAGCTTTTAATATCTAAACTTACACATCTGAACTAGTAGTGAATTCATAATGTCGAATAGCCTCAGGGGACATCCTGAAAATTTTTGAAAATTTTTTAGAAATTTTTTTCTGAAATTTCTTTTGTTAAAAATACCATTTAATAGGCAGTCTGCCACCTCTCCCTTTATAATTTGAACTATCCGCATAAATAAACCGGCAAAGACCAAAATCTCCGATTTTTGCATGTGTTTTATCATGTACAAGAATATTTCTAGCAGCTACGTCTCTATGTACAAAACCTTTTTGGGTCAAATATTCCTGAAAATAAATTTTAATTTGAGGATTTTTGATAAAATAAAATTAATTTGAAGTGAAAGGATTCGAACCAACGATAATTAAAATAGAAAAATAATGAAAAGACAAAAACTTTAGCCATTTAACCAAAAAATCATTTTTTTAATATTTTTATTTTAGGTGCTGGTAGGTTGACGAGATAACGTTAAGTTGAGAGTTATCCTAAAATCGCGAAATTTTGCATAGTATTAGTTAATAATGTTGGCTAGTTCCTCTATAAATTTTAGAATTTTTGGTCAAATATTTGGGATGATATGGCCAAAATTCGCCACTTTGCCTCAGGGGATTTTCGTTATAACTTAAGAAATAATTAACCAAAAATTCTGAAATTTTTAATTTTGTAAGATAAGAATAATTAGGATATCCATGCAAAATTTTACGTCTCTAGATTAAAACTTATAGGTTTTAAGAGAGTTCGCGCAGGTATTGTTGAGCTTAGTGATTGAATGAATTAAACTTACCATAACTTAACAAATAATTAACTAAAAATTCTGAAATTTTTAGGAATGTTAGATACCCGTATTAAGAATGTCAATGTAAGGTTCCACGACTTTAGATCAAAATTTAAATTGTTACATGCTTCTGCGCAAGCGGTACTAGGGACCATGTCTCAATTTAAGGGCTTTACTGATAAAATCGTCAACCTTTTGGTTTTTCCTTGATAGCTTCGGAAAGAGGAGATAATTCTTCTACTAAATTTCAAAAAAAATTAAACAAGCATTATACAGCTTGTTTAATTTTAAATTAAAATAAAAATTCAAAAATTTCTAACCAATCCATAACTAATTTGGACAGAGAACATTAACAACTGTTTAACTGTCATAATCATAGAATGATCAAATTCAGCCCCACAATCAGGGTCGGAATAATTAATACCGGCATCATCCAATTCAAGCATATATTTACAGCGAATACGGAGAAAGTGAAGTAAATCGCTATAAATTATTTTTTAACTTTAAAACTCTAGAATTAAGTTAAAATTGAATTAAAAATAATTTAGAATTAATTTTTGAATTTTTAAAATTAATTTTTAAATAATTTTCCCCACCCATCACTGCAATATTCAACAACTAAACAATAAGGTTCTGATTGCATTACACAAGCTAACATATTTACTAATCTCTCATGATAACCCAAAGTCTTCATTAGAGCTATTTCACGAAGAAATTCGCTTTTGGAACTATCATCGGCATATTCTATTAAATAAAATTAAATAAATTGAATTTTAAGTAGTGAGGGGACCATGTCTCAATTTAAGGGCTTTACTGATAAAATCGTCAACCTTTTGGTTTTTTCTTGATAGCTTCGGAAAGAGGAGACAATTCTTCTACTAAATTTCAAAGAATCAGGATTTTAGATAAATATTCTGAAAAGTTATGGTCAAAAAACGGACTGACATTCATCAGAATACGTTACTTCTAGAGGTTTTTCGCTCAGAACTTTTTGTTCTGATTTTTGAAAATTCTGATTTTAAGGTACATTATAGATAATTAAATTCTTTATCGAATGATACCAAGAATACTGAGATTGATTAATAGGCTAGAAAGTTATAAAGGTTGGAAGTCAGCAGGGTCAATGCCCAAGAGAGCCTAGCCCTATATTTATAATTAAACACCTGGCAACATTTTAACTGCAACAAGAGCATTTTCAGCCCTCAAAAGGCCTTCAAAATCTCATGATTAAATTTAAAAAATTTAATTTACCTACCAATACTTAAATTATTCCCAGCAGCCTTTAAACGACTAATACCAACCAATTTACCCAGATAAACAGCTCCAAATGCTCCTGCACCCAGTTTTTTCTCTTCATAAATTATCAAATTCCGCCTTTCCAGCTCCCATGGATCTTCTCTATTTTATAATAATAAATTTAATTATTTTGGATGATTAAAAATTGGCATAATAGGGTATCCAAACACCGAGTACCTTCCAGAGTGTGATAAGTTAGAGCTTTAAAAAGAGAGATAGATGATCTTCTAGCCTTAAAACCTAGACTAATAAATCATATGGATCTAACATGTCGAACACATTTTCTTTTTTAAAAAATCAAGAAACAAAGTAAGTTAGAAATGAGAGAATTAGGATTACTGTGTTTTCATAAAATACTAGAGATGTGTTTTAAAATCTTCAATAATTTAACTTAACTTATTTTTGTTAAAGAAGGGTCGTTTAAGAAGTTGACTTTGAAGACTTACATGTAGCCTTTGATTAGAGCGTATTAGCTCTACCCTTAATTTTAGGAAGGCTTAAATTAGTAAGGCATCTAAAGGGGAGGTCAATCTTATAGGGTAATAATTAAAAAAAAATTCTTCTAATTACTTTCTAGCAGGGAAATCCATATATCTCGTTTCTCGATCCCTTCTCATAGCCTCGAAAGTTTCACGTTTCTTTTTTAGTTGTTTCTTTGAACGCCGAATCCAAAAGAAAATAGCAACAACTGAAACAACCAACAAAAATACCAATAGAATACCTCCTCCAATCATAAAACGAATAAATCGTTTTGCCTGAAAAAATAGAAAATAAGTCAAAAGACCAGGAAAGATTAGAAATGAGAGAAAATTGAGGATTACTGTATTTTCTAAGTGTATTTTCTAAGCAAATACCAGTAAGAGGATTCGAACCAATGTCATTTTCAGTTATAAGATAGGAAAGTTAACCACTAAACCACAGTGTCTATTATAGGCTTCTGAAGAGAATTATGGTCTCACAACGGACTCAGAAAGGAGAGAGAGATTTTTCGATTAGAGACTAATAAAGTTAATGGACTCTCGAAGACGAGTTACTGTAATCCTTCCCTTACTCTCTCTGAATTAAGGGCTTCCTTTATTAAAAAATTAATTACTTTATATCCCTCAATTCGTCTTCTTTCTTCTTCCTCTTCAGAGCTTTCCTCTTCATCACCCTCAGATCCATTTTCTGATTTTTGATGTTTTCCTTTTTGAAGATAAATTCCAAAAGCTGTTGGTTTTATAGATTTATCTGTTGTATTAACCTCAGGAAATGTTAGATTACGAGTGTCGAGTACTGCGCATATTACTACCTTTTTAAATAAAGTAATTAGAGAGGAAAACTGGGAAATTTTTTGACTCGTGTCAGACACCTCTAAGTTACAGGCATGAAGGATGACCAAGGTTATCCCACAAAATACTATCAACTCTCATTAGTAGCGACTAAGAGGGGTTAGTTGGAATGTCGCCTATATCGAGATCTCTACTAAAGAGATCTCAAGTGTAGACGCTTCAACGTATCACACCTCTCATAATTATCATATTTATAGAGAGAATTGAGAGGATTAAACAAAGATTGGCTGGATAACCCTCTTAAAAGAAAATTTGAGAACGAGTTAGGGATTTTTTCCAAAAAAAACAATTTTTACCCCATATTTTGTTGCTTTCTTTAATCCATTCAAAATAATTGAATTGTTTGACTTAAGATGCTAAAAAATATATATTATTTAAATAGTTTTTCCAATTATTATAACTTTGCAACTTTTATCCTCCTCGAATTTATCGCAATTAGATTCCTGACCAAGCACATTTGTCATGTTTACACCCATCATAAAGCGCTAAAATAACACAACTAATATAAAGGAAGCGGGACCGGAAGAGATTCCATCCCTTAGATTCCATCCAAGAGATTCCATCTTTGAAGAGAGTTCGATAATTTGAGAGTGGATATACTTTGAGGTGGGGGTGTACCGGAGAGTTAGACGAACATTGGAGAGATGGAGGTACCAGAGATCCTCAAGAGATCTCTGGTACCTCTATGAAATAGCATCTCCCGAGCCTCAACCTCTGGTCAATGCATCCCTCAAAGAGTTAGTTATTCGAGGGATGTACCTCTATTAGATGGATGGTCGGTCGTTTATTATAGTGATAGGCTTCGGTAAGAGAAATAGGCCCTTATTTATTGCAAGGGTGTCTATTAGAATAAACTTTAAAAATAATCCCTCCAATACCTCATCATTGTCTTTGTAATCAACAGCATTCCCGTATAATGCCACATAATATTTAGGTTTTAAATTTATAATTCTTCTAAGCGGTTCGAATGTAATATTGACAGAATTACTCTTTTCGTTTGTTTTGGGGTCAATTGTCTTAAATCAGAATTTTTTAATTTAATTTTTCTTAGTGAAACTGACCTGTCCAATAACTGTATAATTGAAATTTTCAAATTGACCGCATATAGGTGCGGGTGCGCGGTCATCTTTTTTACAAATTCCGTTAGGTGCTTTATCTGAGCCGGTTACGGTATTGCAATCTGAGAGATTTTAAATAATATTATTTTTTCAGAATAATTTCAGAATTTTTTCAGAATTTTCCAGAACATTTCAGAAATTTTTTCAAAATTTTTACTTAATATATAAAATTATATTAACTAAATTCAATAGATTCATAGTCTTTTTGACCAGCCGGGATAGTAAACTGCCTTGAACATCTGTTAGAATGAACCTCTTCAACGGCATACACAAATCGACAACGACGAGTAAGAATATCAGCACCTTTAATTTTTAATTAATTGAATCTAATTAAAATTAGTATTTACCCAAATGAGTTGTTACAGTATCTGGCCTAGAACCTGGATTCTGAAATTAATAAAAAATAGATAAAAAAATTATTTAAAAATATTATAAAGAATATGGCCCGAGGGCATTAGGCATAATAAAATTGGTAAAATAAAATATTATAGATCATTCGATGCGGCTTGTTGAGCTGAGTCGAATGATACCAATATCAACTCGATCCGATAAAAATAGCCAAAGTTATGGGTATAATAACGATTATTATTACAAATTTGCCTGAGGGCATTAGGCAGATTAAAAATATTAATTGAGCATATTATATATCTTTCGACGCGGCTCGACGAGATGAGTCGAATTATACAAAAATCAACTTAATTGGCTAAAAATAAATTGAGTTATGCTCATAATAACGAAAATTTATTAGGGTATAATAATGAACTGAATTATTAATAATAAATTTAATAAATAATCATATTATATATCATTCGACGCGTCTCATCAATCTGCATCGAATGGAATCAAAATCAGCTTGATTGGATAAATTTGGACAAACTTAAACCCATAATAACAAATATAGCCTGAGGGCATTTCCAGTTTTATATTTTTAAAATTTTATTTTCTTCTTACAAATTCAGGCACAGGCATTGCTTGGTTCAAATCAGGCTCTGCACAACTTAATAAATGAAAAATTGGGATAACTTCGAGATCCTCAAGTCCAAAAGGCCAACCTAAATATTCAGATTAAAAAATAGAATTATTAAGTAATTAACCATCAAATTTAAATAAAAGTTCAACATCCAACGTTCCATTTATTTGGAAACCATCAGCTATGAAAGGCGTATCCTGTTAATTTTTTTAATTTTCATAATCTAATTAATTTAAAATTCTGATCATTTATTAAATCACTTTGTATTGTAATTATTGTAATACAGTCAATTCTCTATATACTCTCTATACTGTCAATTCTCAATATAACGAACCGAAAGGAACACAGATAAAGTTAGCTAATAAGAGAAGTTCATTAAATGGAGAGCTATTTTAGAGAGAAATCGCATTCCGGGCTGTCAAAGGGTTCGTTAAACAGAGAGTTTCTTAAATGGAGAGTTGACTGTATTGTAATTATATTGTTACTATAAAAATCAGAATTTGTAATTTATAGAGCCTGAATTTATAAGTTATTAAAATATATCCTTACATTATACGTAGCGGCAAAAAGTTGCATTTTAGCCGGAATCTGCGGCTTTTTCTCTTCCAAATTTAAGGCATTTGTAAAAACTCCAATACCCTTGGCTGTACTTACAGCAGCCAATCTTATATTTATTGGCCCACAAACATTTTCTGCTGAAGGGAAAGCCATTCCTTTATGGGAGAGTCCTCGAGAGAACTAAATTGAGTGATTAGGGGAAGGTAGAAAAAAAAACAAACAATTTGGGCGCTTTTTCTTTTAGGAAATTCAGCTTGTAGTCTAATCATGTAAACTGGAACAGTTTCGCTTTCAGATCCTATTCCAGGCTTCCAACTAACATCTTTAAAAATTAATTTTTAATTTTATAGAGAGGGAGAAGGGCAAAATTAAATTTTTTTTTAATTTAAAAAATTTTAGAAAAATTTTATAAGAATTTTTCTAAAAATTTTTTAAATTTTTAAGGGTTCTCTAAAATCGAAACTAATCATATTATGGGTTCCAGGCTTCCAACTAACATCTTTAAAAAGAATTTTTAAATTTTATTGGAGGGAGTACGGCAAGAATTGGAATTTATTTTTTGAATTACGAATTTCAAAAAAATTTCTCAAAAAATTTTTTTGGGGGTTTCAAACATTTTTTTAACCATTTTTGAGGTTCTCTCCTTCATTTTACAATTTTAAAATAATTTTTTAACCAATTGTGTAGTTATTATTAATGTTTGCTTGAACTTCTGTTGGTGGAGAGAGTGGAGGGCCTTCTGCCTTTTTTGAACTCAAATCTTTACATTTCCCCCAACATTCAGAATCTTCTTTAGGCTGAAATTTGATTTTAATTAATTTGTCAGAAATCAGAATTTTCAAAAAAAAATATTTTAAATAAATAAATTCTGATTTATTATTAATTACCTTTAATTTGTAATTATTTTTATTATTATTACAGTGTTATTGTAATAATATTGTTATTATAAAAATCTGAATTTGTAATAACAAATGAGGAACTGTAAATAATTATAGTCAGAATTTTTACTACAAAAATTAGAAATTGTAATTCATAGCTAAAATCAGAACCTTTAAATTATTAATATTAGAATTGTAATTACAAATCAGAATTTATAATTGAAAAATCAGAACATTTAATTACAGAATGATTACTAATGTAAAAATCAGAATTATTAATTGTAAAACCAGAATTATTAATTGTAAAATCAGAATCATTATTAATTGTAAAAATCAGAAATTTTATTTATGAAAATCAGAAATTTTAATAGTAAAAAATCAGAAATTTATTTGTAAAAATCAGAAATATTAATTGCAAAAATCAGAAATATTAATTGTAAATCCATAATTGTAAATTATTATAAAATCAGAATTTTCCCTCAAATTTTTTTTTAAAATTAGGTAACTCACACACAGCCCTTGCTGCCCATACTTTCTACAATTTTTTCTACACTGATTTAATGAAATTTGTGAATTTTCTTCTGAACATTTAGCTAAACAACGTCCATAGCATTGCACAGGGGGAGGGATATCTGGTTGTTGTGGTCCATGACAAATAACAAAATGATAAATTAATTGAAGCAAAATATTGAGAAAAACAATAATGTCTTGAATATTGCCCATTTTTAGATTTTTTAGATGGGAAGTTGAAGCATTTGGAATATTACAAATGCATTGTAAAATGTTGGATAATTATTCAATGTTACTAAATGATTGTAAAATGGTTGTAAAATAGTCTTAACTGTCAAATTGTAAGCTTGATGTTTTGAGTGATTTTACAAAATTACAAAAGCATTGTAAAATTACAATAGGTAAGTAAATCAATAATATATAGTTACTACAAAAATCAGAAATTGTAATTACAAAAACAAAATTTGTAATTATTAATTTGTAATTATTAATTAATAAAACCAGAACTTAAAATTACAAAATTAAATTTAAAATCAGAATTTGTAATTCTAATAAAGTCAGAATTTGTAATTATACAATAAATTCAGAATTTTAGAGGGTGGTTTAATATTTTCAAAAAAGAATTATTTTGGCCACTCAACTTATTAATAAAAAATTAATTTTGTGAATATTATTAAAAATATAACAAAAAAAATTGACTAAAGATTTAAATTTTTATTAAAATATTGTACTAAAATAAATATTTTAGGTGGGGATTAAATTATCTTACTAATGATTAGTAAATTTTTTGTATTTACGAAAGAAAAAACTTGTTTTTAAGAGCAACGTGGCAGTTCAATTTGTGTATATTTACATAAATTGAATGTGCTTTCGATATATTTGCGGGTCATGACGAGGATTAATGCAAAAGATCAACAGGGGTCTCAAATTATTAAAAAGAAATTTAAAAAATTCAACTTAACAGTCGTAAAAGCATTAGGAAGATGTAGGGAAGGTAAAAATCAGGAAAATAATTTAGAGAGCAAATGGGATCAAATGTCATCAGCCTTAGGGCAAATATTAAGAAAAGAGTTACCGTATCTTCTCTATTAAGTACTCCTCTTTAATAATTATTCCCTCCAGGGAGAGGTTGAAATAATAATTACCCAGGGTGATTATTGGCGGAAATAAGGTAAAGTCAACTCTCGATACAACGAACTCAAGGGGACCGAAGAAAAGTTCGTTATAACGAGGGGTTCGTTAAATCGAGAGAAATTATATCGAGAGTTGACTGTATTTTAAAATTATCTGGTTAATTACCTAAAAACCGAATAGGGAGGGATTCGAGATAGTGATCATGATTTTCCGCCCTTCTGTAAGTCAAAAATAGGAAAAAATAATTCAGGATGGTAAATAATTTAGAGATCAAATGGGATCAAATGTCATCAGCCTTGGGGCAAATATTAAGAAGAGTTACCGTATCGTCTCGGATTAAAGAAAATTGTAGCTGATTTTAAAATGTTAATTTTAAAAAGGAGACTAGCACCAAAGAACATTTAAAAAAATTTTTTTATATAATGTTATAAAAAGGAACGTTAAAGCTAATAAAAAATGTAAAATTCCTCCTCGAATATTGATTTTAAACAATTTTATGAATGTTCCATTTGCGTAGATTTAAATAAAATTGCCAATAAAAATATTTTAATAACTCAATCGTACCGAATAGTAACAGTTTTATTAATGGATTAAAACCGAGAGAGTGAGTAATAATCAAAAAAAAAGGAAATAAGGGTGAAATTTTAAAATTTTTCGGGAATAAAAAAAAGAAAATTATATAGAGGTTCAGGTTAAGGGAAATTGAAAAATAGACATTCTATCCAAATACGTATTTTCTCAAATACCGTATTTTCTCCATTAATTACTCTCCCACAAATAATTACACCCTCCAGCTATAGGTTGAAAAAAAATTACCCCATCAAAAATAGGGGTAATTACCCTACCTAAAATATTCTCAATTAATTACCCCCTCCCTAACAACTCTTCATCGAGAGGTTGAAAAAATAATTACCCAGGGTAGTTATTTGAGAAAATACGGTAAGTATCCTCTCTCAATAAAGCCACCCTTATAATTACACCCTCAAAAATAGATGCCCTCTCCAAAATAATATTTTAATTACCCCTTAAAGCGAGAGTCAAAACAATAATTGCCCAGGGTAATTATTCAATAAAATACGGAAAAAGATAAAGAGACGAGATAAATCACTAAGTAGAGACTATTTTATAATCAAGTCCCTATCTAATAGACGCCCTTGTCGAAAGATTCTTTATTAATTATCTCTGATTTCTCTGATGAACACAAAAATAATGGACGTCCAACTTAGGAAGAATTAAAAAAATAAATTTTAAAAAATAGTGCCTGAGGGCATATTAGAGAACTCAAAGCTTTTTAAATTTTTAGAAAAAAATTTTTAATTGAAAAAATTTAAATTAAGCAAAAAATAAAAGTGCTGCGCAAATTTACGTAAGAGGAAAATTGATTAAAACAGAAAAATATTTAAAAATGGAGTAAAATATTTTTACAAAAATAATTTTGGCTGTTAAATTAATAACGTATTAAGCACAAAATCAGAAAAAAATCAAAAAATGCATAGTTTGTATCAACTTTTGGCCTTCAAAAAATGATGGACATTTAGAGAGGAAGGCCATTTACACTACCCGATTATTGGACTTAACCACCTCTTTTTTTACTAAAATAATACGCAATCAAATGATGGATCTGCGCGGAGAGATTGGAATGAGTATTTATAAAAGAGTGAAAAAGATGAGCAACCAAAGATGTGGGAGAGTGGAAAAACAGGAGTTTTGGAGGCCGCGCATACATTAGACGAATTTCTCTTATAGTGAAAGGGGGAAAGGAATATAACAGAATTTTTACACACAAATCGATTAGTGGTAATTACTATATTGATGTTTTTTTTTAATTAAGATTAAAGTCCATTCATTATTTTTACTTGTTAAATTCAAGAGGGGTTTTAGAAAAAAAAATATTTTTTGAGAGGGAGAGGATAATCTTAAGGAAGCAAAATTAAGATTAATATCCATTTTTAATTTTTCCAGCCATGGGCTGGAAGGAACATGTTCCCTTCACACTATACATGGGCTGGAAGGAACATGTTCCCTTCACACTATACATGGGCTGGAAAGAACATGTTCCCTTCACACTATAAAAAAAATTAAAAATTTTCAAAAACACACAAATTGATTTTACACAAAAATAAATTAGTGATAATTACTATTTTTATTGATGTTTTTTTTTAATTTTTTTTTTAATTTTTTTAAATTAAGATTCTTTAAAAAATGCACGATCCAACATTTTTTGACATGGATAGAGGTGTTTAATTGTAGCTGCAACGATCCTAATTTAGTTTGTGTGAGACCCAAAGGGTTTAAATATCCAATCGAATGTGTCCACTATTCTGGAGTATCTAACTTCACTAAATTTATTACGAATAATAATAATATTTTCTGAGTTTTAATACTCTCGACATATTAATGATTATCACAATTATACTTCAGGTTTGTTTATAGACAATAAAAATTTTAATAAATTAAATATAGGTATTGACAATTTTTCTGGTTATATCTTTTCGATGGTGGAAATGCTCTGATCACCATAAAGGTAGATAAATATGTACTAGGGAGGAAAATATATTCGAGTTACGATACGAGTTTTTTCGACATTAATCGAAATTTGAATTTTCGATATTATCGAGAAAAAATCGAGTCGAGTTTCGATAAGATATCGACATCGAAATTCGATACTCGAACTCGCCGATATATCGTATCGTCCTATCTCTAGTATATACATATTTAAATTTATAAAATTTAAGAATCACCACGAATAACAGAGCCGCTCATCAATGCCAAAGAATGAAAGAAAATTTGAAGAAATCAATGTAGATTGAAAATTATTTTTGTAAAAAAAAATAATTGTTAACAATTTAATAAAATGTTATTTTAAAATATTTTTTGTTTTACTGTAGTTTTAAACATTGTCGAAATGGCACCAAAAACCTTTCTTAGAAAAATTTTTCTAGAAAAAATGGACGAATTTGAGGTGGATGTGTAATAGATAAAAAAGAGTCCTTAAAAACAAAACTTAAATTTATATCAAAACCTTCATCTGTGAACAAAAAAGTAAGAACAAAACAAAGCTTCATAAAAAAAAATTTATCAGAAAAAATTATTTTGTCAAATCCTTCAAAATTAGTCATATTTAACATTAATATTTATAGAACAGACAATTTTTTAAAGAATAATACAAGAGAGTAAATTTTTAAAAGAAAAAAAATAAATTCCAAAAATCAAGTCGTTTTTAAATTACCAAAAAAATTATTTATTTTTCAGAGTTGAGATGATGCAATATTTTGTTGTTGATATTTTTGTAATGGGCTAGAACCTGCAGAGGATCCAGATGATGAGGATGTTGGGGATGATGTTGGCATAGGAAATGATGGAATATTTTGGCCAGTTCCATAAACCTTTTTGGGGGAAAAATTATTTTTTAAATAAAAACATGGGCTGGAAGGAACATGCTCCCTTCACACTACACATAGGCTGGAAGGAACATGTCCCCTTCACACTACACATGGGCTGGAAGGAACATGTTCCCTTCGCACTACACATGGGCTGGGAGGAACATGTTCCCTTCACACAATAATAGATTTTAACCTTAGCTAAACCATCAGCTCCAGCAGAACCAATCATTTGTCTTGAAGGATGAAAAGCTACAGCCATTACACCAGAACCAAATTTCTTTCTATGTGCAGCAATTTCCTTCAAGAAATTAATTTTTTCAGAAATTTCCTTTAAAAAAACCTGCAAACAAATTTTCTTTTCAGCATTCCAAAAACGAACAGAACCATCATGTGAAGCACTTAACATATACAAACCGTTTGGATCTATTGCTAAAGTTGATACTCCTTCAACATGTGCCATTGTAGAACAAATTATTTTGCCTTCAAAAATTTTTTTTAAAACCTTAAAAATAATTTAAATAAACCTGTATTATTATCAAAGAAACGAATTTTTCTATTTTCACCAGCAGTTATTGTAACAGGCATAGTTGGATGAGAGATCATTTTGTTGACCTCATCTATAAACAATTAATATAAAAATATTTTAAGGTTTTTCTGTTATGAAAATTGAAAAATATAGCCTATGAAAATAGAAACTTAGACAATTCTTTCTAAAATAAAGTTCAGTATGTAAGCAAGTTTTAGGCTTAAAAAAGGACAGGTTACGAAAAAAAATTTCAAAAAATGGGAAGTGGGCAATGGGAGACAAAAAAAAAGATGAAAATGGCGAGAAACATTAACTTACGAGACAAAATCGAATTTTTAAAAAAAACTAAAGATAGCGGGCGGAAGACGGAAACTCGACTATCCGCGTTACTAACAATAAGACTCAAAGGGACGGGTTTTTAGATTTAAAAAATTGGAAATCCTTCGGATAGAAAAATGAGGTTGTCTAGACGGACGAGGTCCACAGAAAATAAATTTTCTGATTTCAATACTAATTTTACTTAAACAAAATTATTCAAAAAAAAATAAACCTCCATCCTCAACTTTTTGAAAATTCAAAACAATCTGTCCAGTTTCAAAATCTCTAATATGACATTGAGAATGAATACATGCACATAAAAGTTGCTGAGATTCAGTTGAGACAACATCTATAGATCTAGGTTTGTCCAATTCAGTAATTGTTTTAAGTAAAGGTGTAGGCATTGCTCCATCGGCTAAACCAACAACCCTAAAAATTGAAAAAAAATTTGAAAATTTTAAAAAAAATTTTTCTAAAAAATTAAAAAATCAACCATATTCGAATTGTTCCATCAGCAGATGCAGAAATCAGTCGATTTGATGAAGAATGATAGGATAATGACCAAATTGCATCTGTGTGTCCTTGCAAACGTTCTTGCAATAAATTGGGGTCTAAAGGAAAAAATAAAAAAAAAATTTTTTTAAATTTTTTTCTAACCAAATGTTTGATATATATCTAAACCAACAGTTGAAGGTATTGTCCAACAACAAATAACTCCATCAAGTCCAGCAGTGTAACAAGTTTCACCCATTGGAGACATATCCATTGTTAGAATAGAACCACTAAAATAATTAAAAAAAAAATTTTTTTTTTTAATTATTTAATAGATGTAGGATTAATTTTTAGATTGAAAACGGTTCCTTTTGTTAGTCAAATAAAATAGAAAATTTAATAATACAACAAAGAAACTCTTGGGTCTGGATCTATGAAAGACAGAAAAAAGGGAAAGTAAAAGCAAATTAGAATACTACTCGTTTTAACCATTATCAGTGTGAATTTTAAGAAAAATCCCACAGATCTCGAAATACACTTCCCCATCCGTTTTAAAGCAAAAATAGTTCAAGTGATGTGAAAAAAGGAAAATAAAAATTTAGCCACGAGTACAGGAGTTACTAACAAAGAAACTCTGATTCTCATATTTACTCCGCCTTTCCTTGGGTATGGAAGCAGGAAAATAAAAAAAAAATCCGACGGCCAAGAAACTAAAAATTTAAAAAAATAATAAAAAATTAACCGATGTCCTCTAAAAGTATACAAAGGTTCAATATCGGCAATTCCAGTTGATGGAAATCCTTTTCCACCGTCATCATATGTTCCACTACCACAAGTCTTTCCACCCACTGAAGAATTATTTAAATCCCAAAGTTTGGCTGTTCCATCTTCTGATGCGGTAATTAAAACAGGCTTAAGAAAAAAATATTTTTTGAACACTTACAAAAAATTTAAAAAAATTAAACCTCAATAGGATGAAATTGCATTGCTCTAATTGAATCATAATGCGATCTTAAAGTGTACAAAATATTCCAATGCAATTGTTGTGAAGTTTCTTCTTCTTTCTAAAAATTAAAAAAAAAATTTTTTATCTTAAAAAATTACAGAAATTTTCAAAAAAAATTTTTTTGAAATTTTTAGAAAAAAATTTAAAAACATTAAAAACCGTTTTTATTCCTTCATATTTTTCTTCTTCAAAGGGTATATCGGCAGGTTGACTTTGTTGAATTGAATTGAGGAGTTTTAATTTGTTGTTTTGTGAAGAATCATCAAACATGCCTCGAGCTGAGAAAATAAAAAATTAATTTTAATCAAAGAAAAATGAGAAAACCTTTTGCAAGGCTTTGTTGACGTCTACGTTCCTGGTCATGTCTAAATTATTAAAAGTCTTTTAGATTTACATAAAATTTTTTAAATTAATAAATTGAAGGAAAAAGGGAAAATTAGGAATTTAGCAAACCAAAAAATAATAAAATTAAAAAATATTTGAATATGGACGATGAATGGACATTTTTTTAAATAATATTTTTAATTCCTTTTAGGGAAAAAATTCTCAGAAAAATAAATTTAAAAAAAAAAGTGCTGTGAAATCTGTGAGCGAGCAGAAATATGCGGAGAAAAATTTGCGTACAAGAAAAAATATGCGGGCAAAAATCCTCCTCTTAAAAATTTTATTTTAAATGTCACTACTCGTAGTCGAGACTCCAAAATTTAAAATAAAATTTAAAAAAAAAAAATAAAAAAAATTTACTTAAGTTTCTCTTTCATTACATCCAAAATCTCTTTAGGCTGTGAATCACTTTTTCCACTCCCTTCATTTTTCAAAAAAGAAAATTCATTAAATGCTTCAACTGCGTCTGCATCCAAATCAACTTCAGCATTATCATCAGAAGAGGAATCGCTTTAAAAAAATTTTTTTTTAATTTTTTTAAGTTGAAATAAACCTGTTATCTGCATTTTCAGCATTTTTCTTTGACTTTGAAGATTCTTGGTAATTTTGTTGATGTTGGCGTGATTGTTTTATAGCATCAGCAGCTTCTAATATTGCCTAAATAAAATGTTTAGTTCGATTCATCATTTCTATTCCTTTTAAACTTTTAGACCTTCTCGATCTTGACCGTGCCTGGACCAAGTCCAGGGTTTTTCCTGTAACAAAAGTTCATGCCCAGGATTTTTTTTAATTCCAGGATTTTTACTGGTCTAAAGGCTCGGGTCAATAAATCGAACATAGAGTCCAGGCCCAAGACTTTTTTTTAAATCTTGATCTCTAGTTTCTATCACAAGGATTTTCGGCTTGATAAATTGAACCATCGAGGATATTTTAAGCCTATTATAAATTAAAAAGAAAATTTAAATTTATACATGTTCACTCTGCAAAAGCGCCCATTCAGAAGCATTAGGCCGGCGTTCATCTTCACCATCAGTTTTTTCATCTTCCTCCATTTTAGGTAATAAACCAAGCAATTGATTAACCCGAAAAGAGCGCAAACTGAGAATTTTGTCTGTGTAGCCAATTTCCTTAAGAAAAATGGGAAAATTTGAAAAAAAATCCAAAAATCCCAAGAAAACCTGTAAATACTGCTGCAAAGTCTCTCGAGCTTTAATTAATTCTTTGTTGCTCAAAATTTCACCATTTTGAGATTGGTTGTTGATATTAGTTTTAGAAGGCAAAATTGAATCAATATCTAATGGAACAGCTGATTTCAGGTTGACAACTAAAATTTAAAAAAAATCATTTGGATGAAGTCCAGTATGAAAAGGGGACTATTTCGTGTAAAAGAAAAAATGAAGTTCCTATTAGAAAATTCCCAAGAAAAAATAAAATTTAGAAAAGTGTTCTCATTAAAATTTATACCCAGTTGAATCAGCCACAAAACTCGGAAAAAATTTTTCAGAAGGAGAAAAAAGAAAATTATAGGAATAAACATTAAATCGCTTAAAGGAAACAATGCTGTACTCCCTATTTAAAAGAAAGTATTTTTATAATCTTAAGAGAAGGAAGTCATTGGAATCATTAAAGACCATCCTTCCTTAATCAAACATTCAATAAATAAATTTAAAAATTTAACCATGGCGATTTTGTTCATCATCGTCAACTTGATCAACTTCTCCATTTTGCTGTGGTTGTTCAAACTTTTTGATAATTTCCAAGTGTTTAGCTCTTAAAAGAAGCAAAAATAAAATTTAAAAAAAGGAACAAATAACCTTTCCTGCCTCAAGGCCAATTCCAACATCTTTATTCGGCGAACCAGATCATACTTTAAATTTTCTTGGGACTTGCGTTCTCCAATTAGAAAAGTGATTCGCGCCTTAAAAAAAAGGTAAAATTAAAAATAAAATTAAGCTAGGATTGTAAAAATTTAATAGGTCTAATTTCTGAGTCTAATGTAGAGAATGGCCCTTGAAATTTATTTCAGCTGAAGACTTTGTCCAGATTCTTGACCTTGAATCAAGGAAAGAACAAGGTCAAGGAAAAATCTAGAAACTCTGAAAAATGCCTTGATCTTGACTCTGGATCAGAAAAAAATAAGGTACAGATCCTGGAGGATTTTAATGTCCTGGAGGAAAAGTTAAAAGATCGCCCTTCCACAAGGCCGATCTCTAGTCAAAATTGGTTCATAGAATTTCCATTGGACTCATAAACAAGACAAGACCCATTTAAAAAACTAAAAATGCCTTACTTTCAGCTCAGCCCTTTCAATATCCCATTGAGACCGTTCAAGTTCATATTGAGTGCATTCGTTCTGAAGAAAGTGTAAAACACCAGCCATCGAATATCCTGAGGTTTGTTGACTGCGTTTGGACTAGAAATTGAAATTAAAAAATTGTTCTTAAATTTAAAAAAAAACCTCAGTATCTTTCTGATCATTTCCAGTCCTTGTGTTGCCGTTTACAGTTGAATTTGTTGCAGTTTCGCTTATAGCCAATAATGAGTTTCCGTTTTGTCCAGTTTTTTCCATCAAAACTTCTGAAAAAATAAATTTAAAAAACAAAAGGGGAATAGGAAGGATGATTGGAAATTCGGAAAAATCCGTTTACGTAAAAAGAGCGTCTTTAAAACAAAAAAAAATTTTAAAAAACAGAAGCCGTGAATTTGTCATGGATAAAGCAAAAAATCCTCGGATTTGACGAGGGAGTATGAAAAATAATGAAAGAAGTTAGAGAAAGAGATAAAAGAAAATAATTAAAACATTATGGCATTATTAAAAGTTGGCGTTTCAATATATCCCACAAAATTGGTGTTTTGTAAATTTTCCTTTCAACTCCGTCAATTATCGATTAATACAGTAGTTAGAGAAGTAGACAGTACTCACAACAATGATAATCCATTAGAGTCTGTGAACGAAGAGAAAAGAAACGAGATACTCTAACAGTTAATGAGTTGTCTCTATTGATTTTTCGTCTCTCTCGAATTTTCTTAAGTTCTACGCATTATTCCTCTTTATTTTTCGAAATCCTTCGATTAGGGTTGTCTTAAAATTTTTTCGAAATTTCTTTTGCCAACGTATAATTTTCTTCATATCCATTTACTAATACATTATTTTAAAACGCAGAACTGGACTCTACTCATTTTTACGCTTCAGAAGTGAGATTTGACATTTGTTTTTCGACCGAACTTTTACAAGCAGGATATGAAAAGACAATTTGATGATCAAGACAGAATGTATGGAAACAACAAAAGATATCGTTCCGACGGATATAACGATGCTTTAGCTGAGGGTAAATATGAATTGCGTTTCTTGATACCGACAAAGTCTGCTGGTGCAATTATTGGCAAGGGAGGCGAGTCGATCAAAGCACTGCGCGCCAAGGTTTGTTTTTAGATTATGTTTGGTTTCTGTCTGTGTTTATGTTTCTTTATGGATCTTTCTCTTTCACACAAGCTTATCTTCACTATTGGGACCTTTCACCGTATCTCCACTCACAGTTTTCGGTAAACCCTGATCTCTGCTACATCCAAGTATACCTCCAGGGCCAGATTTCTATATTTCTCCACCTATAGGTGACTAGTTTTCGCTTTAATAGGCAAACCTTGATTATTGTCTGTTTAGTCCCACTGGCGTTTGTTTCGATTTCCTTACTCACTTTCAGATAGATTTACCTAAACCTCGTAAGATGGCCCCTGGACCAAGAAGTTTTTTGAAACCTGACCGCATGTTACTCGACCCATTCCCTCTTGGACCTTCCTGGGTGAACTATCACGAATTCTCTTATTTCCTCTATAACTAGAATAGTTCAAATTAAATCTTTAATATTTTTTCTCAGATCTTTGCGTGATTTGTGCCTTTTTTAAATAATTTTTACTTAATCTCATACCGACCTTTACAGTACGAGGCCCACGTTACCGTCCCCGACCGAAGCACACCCGAGCGGTAATTTTCCCACAATTTGTCTGCTTTGCCTAAAATGAAGTTCTAAATTGGTTCAAGTGTGGGGATTGCTTGTCCCACCTCTCTGCTCCTCCAATCCAACATCCGAACACCAAATGTGAAGCCCGAAGTTTTAAATTCCAAGCGATCTCCCGGTTGATTCCACCAATTTAAAATTTTTTTTTCCAAAATTTAAAATTAAAAAAAAAATTTTTTTTTCGTGTTTCTGAACTTTATCAATTTCCGAAACCAAAATGCCTTTTACTTTTCTAACATTTTCGGAGCCAAATTTCAACTAAAACTTCAACTAACCAAATTTCAAACCAATTTATTTAAAATTCAAAAATTAAATATTTAACGGACAGATTCGATTTCTTTATTCATTTCCAGTGTTTTGACAATTGTTTGCGCTCAGGACAAGGTTACTGATTGTTTTGCTGAATGTCTTGAAAAATTATCTGAGGTTTTATTTTTTTTACTTTTTTTCTCTTAAAATCGCTCAATTTTTAGGACCAAGGTCGTGATGACATTGAAATTCGTATGTTGGTGCACCAGTCACATGCTGGGGCTATTATTGGCAAACAAGGCTCGAAAATTAAAGAATTGCGCGAGCAAACTGGTGCACAGCTCAAAGTGTTCCAAGAATGCTGTCCTCTTTCTTCCGATCGGACAATGTTGATCACACTCAACCGGTAACGATTTAAAGATGTTGATCTTTTTAATGACTAAATTTTAGAGATAAAATGCCAAATGCGATCCGTATTTTTATGGAATTCCTTAAAGAGGTTAATTTTTAATTTTATTGGGTTAGGTTAGTCAGACTCGTTCTTTTGAGACTTACTTGATGTCTCAATGTTCAAACATGGTCACTATCGTTTTAATTCCTGTGTCATCTTTTTGATGGGAATTAGGAGACCTCACATATAGCTTTCGATTAATCCGTCCCTTTGTTTTCCTCTGTGCGTGTTTCGTTCCAATCGATGACCTCAATAAAGCAAACCCTATTTTAGATCATTTACCGATTTGAACATCATCACTTTTTTCTTTATTTTCATTTATTATCTTCAAAATCCTATTTTTCAGATTCCAATCAAAGGCCCAGTAAAGTCTTACGACCCAAGCAACTTCGATCCACACCTCACCCAAGCTTATGGAGGTTTCGCTGGTCCAATGTCACGCGGAGGTGGAATGCGCCGTGGTGGTGGCGGAGGCGGTGGAGGAGGAATGTATGGCGGCGGAGGAATGGGCGGAGGTTTTTTACATCCTTATTTAGAAGCTATCACTATTCAGTTGGTTATGCTGGTTTTGGTCCAGGTGGCCCTCCTCCTCGTGGACCTCCTCCAATGGGTATGGGTGGTGGCTATATGCAAGAACAAGTGACTACAACGCAGGTTAATTTTTATGATTTTATTTTGATCCAATTCTCTATATTTTTCAAGGTGACAATTCCGAACGAATTGGCTGGAACAATTATTGGAAAGGGAGGGGATCGCATCAATCGGTTTCTTTAAAATTTTTTGTGCTTTAACTTTCGAATATTTTTAGCATTCGTTCTGAGTCTGGATCGCGTATTGAAGTTGGAAATACTTATGGAAATGATGAGCGTATAATCACGATAACTGGAACACCACATCAAATTCAGTCTGCGCAGTATTTGCTTCAACAAAGGTTTTAGATTTAATTGGATTAGTTTAAGAGTTATGGATGCACTAGTTTTCCTTGTTTCACCTTCACTTTCCTAATTTTCGAACGTTTAGTGCACCTGATTTCTTATTGACTTTCTTCATTTAAGTCTTTTCGATCGAGTTAAACACCCTTTTAATTTTCTAACTTTAAATTTTCCAGTGTTCGCACTTCAGAAGCTGGGCGTCGCTATCTTCGTGAGCAATGCTAAATTAAAAAATATTGATGAAAAAAGGGCTTGTGGAATATTTGTGAGGTTTATTTTCCATTTTTTAAGATTGGGCCCGTAATTATTTTGTTCATCATTCTTTGAGATATCTTTCTACTCTTCTTTAGCCCTTTTTGATTAAAATATTCACATTTCGCCGAAAATTTTAATTTTTTAAAAGAAATTTTGGTCAAGGTTTGAGGTTATTTTTGATGATTTTTGGTATGGATTTGGGGGGATTGGACTGACTTTTCAATTTTTTCGGTTTTCTGAATATTTTCTGATTTTTGGAATTTCAAAAAATTTTTTCTTCCAATCCACCCTTTTAGAGTAAATCCAATATTTTTTTATTTTTTGTTGGAGTTTATTTTAAGAACTACTCCTTTATTTACTCTTCGACAATTTAAATATATTTTTTTCTCCTTCCCAATTTCTGTTTTATTCTCTCAGCATTGTACCTGAACCAAAAAAAATATTTTTAATCGCGTTTCTGATTTTTTCTCGATTTTTAAAGTAAATTACTCATTTCCATCAATTATTTTTCTAACACCACTATTTAATCATTTAAAAGACGCAATAGTTTTAACCAAGATAATTCAGTCGGGGAGAGGTTTTCTTGACTAATTTGTTCGGGGAAGCGTGGAGCAAACGTACTCCCCCATCATTTTTCAACTCGCTTGATTCAATCTTCTTTTTTAATTGCTTCTATTTTCTTCTTTCTATTGCGTCTATTTAAATTGCTTCTAATCGATGAACCGAATTAAACAATTTTTAGTTTTTATCTAAAATTGAAATTATTTAACTGGATAAAATGTTTTTGTGGATTTATTTGTTTCATTTTAATTTTAAAATAATTTTCTTTTTAATATCTTTTATTTTTTAATTTTAGAATTTAATAATTATTATTTTTGTGATTATTTTAAATATGGCAACTTCATTACCTCCTTTACTTCTACAGGTATTAATTGATTTTTTTTTTAAAAGTGGGGAGGCGTGGCTCTTGGGGTGCTGGGGATTTTTTTCGTTGCTTTAGACTGACTCCCAATTTATTTTTAAAAAAGGAGTCGAGCCTTTATGGAGTAGTGACTGTACCTTTGGGATGTCTCTTACAGCTTTCTCGTGTCCGGGTGTTGGATTTTCGCTTGGCTTATTAAACATGCCCTCTTAGTTATTTAAAAATATTCCAAACCTTGAATTAATTTTTTATTATTTAGAAACTTCAACGCCGTGGAATTGTTCCTGATGAGAAGAAAGAAGGTTTCTTGTTTTTGTTTTCATCAATTTTAATATTTATTTTCCAGAGGAAGTCTTTGCCGAAAGTTATGATCAAGAGGATGAAACGGTTTTCTTTTAAATATTTGTTAAATTATTAATTTAATATTTTTAGAAAGCTGACACAGGCAAAGAAAAATATCGTGGAGGTGCTCCAGGCTGTCCAAACAAGCACATTCTTTTTCACGTCTGCAATGAATATTGTTTTGATCATTGGCAAGAAGGATATCCTGAGTCTCGGTATTTATTTTTTAATTTTTTCGGATTTTCTCAAAAGGAAGAAACTTAATTTTCGTTGTGGGACAAAATGTCACTTCTTGGCTCGAGCATTTTTGGCTCGAGCAGTGGCTTTACCTTTGGGATGTCTCTAAGTTTTTCTATTTTTACACAAAGCTTAGGACAATGCTGAAATTTCCTAACATTTTTTTTGGAATACTTACGGTTTTATTTTAATTAAAGATATTATATTGAACTTTATTTTGACTTCTTCTCCCCTCACATCAGCTAAAAATCTATATTTTTCCAATATGGGACAAAATGTCACCTCAACGATTTTCCCTTCAAATTTTTTCTTGAACTAATTTTTTGTATTTTTACTTCTAAAAATAAATATTTCAGTCTCTCCGATCGCTATTTGGAACAACGAAAGAAAATGTTACGCAATTACCCTTTACCTGAAGGCTGGACAGAAATTTATGATTCTGGAATGCGTAGACATTATTATTGGAATCAAAGCACTGATGAGGTTTATTTTAAATTTTATTATTTTTTTAAAATAATTTCTTTAAAGGTTTGCTGGTTATCTCCAAAACATCCAAAAGCTGTCATTTCCGAATCTGCTCCAAAAATTGCGAGAGGTTTAAAATTTTTTGAATTTTTTCAAAAATTTCTAAAAATTTTCAGAAATGTGGAATTTAAGCAGCCACAAAGCTGAAGACAATGCTGAAGATGAAGTGACTAACAAAGGAAGAAATAGAATTGAAAGAGGAAAGGAAGGCAGAAGAGAAAGGGAGAACAGACATGATAGAAGGAATGGAATGGCTTTAGCTAAACGTGGAAGGGTGAGAAATTTTAATTTTTGGTTAATTATAAAAATCGATTGAGTAGTCGGAAAAGGTCAGAAATTTTCCAGGGAACAAGAAGGGGAATTTTCAGAAAATTTTTGATCATATCAGAGCAACCAGGATTTTATGAAACTATCAAATACCAAAATATTCTGCTAAACATAGAATTAAACCTTAACCTTAAGAAACCTTAAAAATTAAAAAAATTTTTTAAAGACCAATACGTAAATAAACGTCTGTTTAGACATCAAAATATTTGAATTCTAGCCATATCAAAAAGAAAGGAAAATACCTGAAAATATTTTTTACTCAAATATAAAAAAATATTAAATCCTACAATAAAATTTCAGTCAATTTTATTAAAATGTTAAATATTTATTTTTCAGGCTGCGGAGGATGACAGTGATGAAGACTCTAGACCTGTTGCAGAATTGACTGAACGTGACAAACTAAGTCTGATTTTTCTAATTTTTTTAAATATAAATTTTTTAAATTTTCAGAACGTGCAAAACGCAAAGGAATTGACCCAATGGACCCTTCTGCCTATGGAGAGGCTCCTGAAGGTGCTTGGACAACTGGACTTAGAGAAGACCAAGAAGTGAAAACTGGCGTTGACGTTACTGCTTCTGGACCGGTAAATATTTTTTATAATTAATCTAAAAATCAACGAAATATATAAATAAGCCCATTAGAGTCTGGTATAAGAAGATACCAGACTCGAATGGCATTTTTCGCAGAATGTTGATTTTTGAGATTTTGTCCATTTAAAAATTTTTTAATGTTCTGTTTCCCTTTAGCTGTTTCAACAACGCCCGTATCCCGCTCCCGGAGCTATTCTGCGTCGAATGCATCCTGACAAGTACCCACCTCAATAAACCTTCAAAAATCAATAAAAACAGCAGAATCACCTCAATGATTTTTCTGATGTCTCCTTTAAGTGTCAAAATGAAAATTTTACAAATTAAAATTTTTTATTATAATTTAAAAATTCTTTTGTATAATTTTATTTCCAACTCATGCCTAAAATTCAATTTTAATGGTTTTGAACAGTTAGGCTTTCATACTGAGTTTATAGGAACGTACAAATTTTTGGATTTCAATTTTCAATGTAAAACCCCCTTCCCGATTTATAGACCTGGATAAATACGTTTATATAGTAAAAGCTAAAAAACAAAACAATTTTCAGAGAAATTAAGGAAACAAATACTTAACAGCATCAAAGAAATCATTAACATAAATAAATTTAATGTTTTTTCGTAACTCCACATTCTGATCCTCAATTTGACCTTTCATTGTAACTGGGGCAATAATTATTTTGATTCCGGCTTTGTTTGCCGCCTTAAATTTTTCTTCTAGACCACCAACATCAACAATAACTCCTTCAACAGTTAACTGACCAAGAAATGCCATGTCTATAAATCAAGATTTTTAACTTTAAGGAATACCCCGTGAAATTCAAAAAAAAAATTATTTTTTTGAGGTATTTTTGCGGACAAATTTAAAATTTTTCTATTTATATTTTATTCTTATATTTTTTCACTTTTTTTCGCTTTCCATAATAGTTTTATATAGAAAATTAAAAATTTTTCCCCACATAGGTCAATTAAAAAATTCATCCGCAAGTTTTGTCCGCAAACTACATCCCAAATTTTTAATTACAAATAATTACTATTTGGTAAACCACGCTTTTTGAGAACTGACAATAAACAAGCTCCCAGCGTACAACCAGCCGAGAAGCCACCCTTTTCCACATGATACTAAAATTTAAAATTTTTTTTAGTTAAATTTAAAAGAATTGAAATACAGGGTAAATAGATGTTACAATGTCATTTTTGAAGTTGACGCCAAGACGCTTTTGGTTGTCGTGGATGAAGTTTTCGATTTCCTCGTAGCTTTGATCGACTGTTTTTGAAGGTGTGCCACGCAAATGATGGCGGAATTTGAAAGTGGTCTGTCTGGAGACAGCCCAATCACAACGTCCAATTATTCTTCAAAACGTGCAAATGTTATTATGTCATATCCCGACATTCGACGATATTCGTGTGAATTATTCTTAAAATCGTGCAAATGTTATTATGTCATATCATGACATTCGAAGATATTCGTGTAAATTATTCTTAAAATCGTGCAAATGTTATTATGTCATATCATGACATTCGAAGATATTCGTGTAAATTATTCTTAAAATCGTGCAAATGTTATTATGTCATATCATGACATTCGAAGATATTCGTGTAAATTATTCTTAAAATCGTGCAAATGTTATTATGTCATATCCCGACATTCGACGATATTCGTGTGAATTATTCTTCAAAACGTGCAAATGTTATTATGTCATATCCCGACATTCGACGATATTCGTGTGAATTATTCTTAAAATCGTGCAAATGTTATTATGTCATATCCCGACATTCGACGATATTCGTGTGAATTATTCTTCAAAACGTGCAAATGTTATTATGTCATATCCCGACATTCGACGATATTCGTGTGAATTATTCTTAAAATCGTGCAAATGTTATTATGTCATATCATGACATTCGAAGATATTCGTGTAAATTATTCTTAAAATCGTGCAAATGTTATTATGTCATATCATGACATTCGAAGATATTCGTGTAAATTATTCTTAAAATCGTGCAAATGTTATTATGTCATATCATGACATTCGAAGATATTCGTGTGAATTATTCTTCAAAACGTGCAAATGTTATTATGTCATATCCCGACATTCGACGATATTCGTGTGAATTATTCTTAAAATCGTGCAAATGTTATTATGTCATATCCCGACATTCGACGATATTCGTGTGAATTATTCTTCAAAACGTGCAAATGTTATTATGTCATATCCCGACATTCGACGATATTCGTGTGAATTATTCTTAAAATCGTGCAAATGTTATTATGTCATATCATGACATTCGAAGATATTCGTGTAAATTATTCTTAAAATCGTGCAAATGTTATTATGTCATATCATGACATTCGAAGATATTCGTGTAAATTATTCTTAAAATCGTGCAAATGTTATTATGTCATATCATGACATTCGAAGATATTCGTGTAAATTATTCTTAAAATCGTGCAAATGTTATTATGTCATATCATGACATTCGAAGATATTCGTGTAAATTATTCTTAAAATCGTGCAAATCTAATATTAAATCTACAATTCTTAATATTTATTAGCAAATTAATAATTAATTAACTTATTTCTAACATATCTGTTATTTTTTTATTCATGCTTTCTTCTTAATCTCCTCAATAATCTCTTCCTTCTCCCTTTAGAAGATATTTTTGACTTCCAACCCCCACAAGGCCTAACATTTCTTCCATCTATAGCATTAGCCATTAAATCTATTATTTGCCCATTTAATTCAACTTCTCCCAGACAACCAACGAAATTGTGATTAAACATCCCGGCAGTCATAATATTCAAATCTGGCACTCCTCCAATAAATATATTCCCTTCTACGTTCAACATTGCAAGGATTCCGCTGCTTCTGCCTTCGACTACCTTTCCTCTGTTTATTTGTAATGTGCCGTTGCGACCTCGACGGGTGGTGCGAATCTTAAAGAATAAAATATTTACTTATTGTAATTAAATCAACCACAGACTCTTTAGGGAGGGATTGTTAAGGAATTCTTGTTAGTACTGTCAATAACTCCCTCATTTGGGGCCTTCCACCGGTTTAAGTTCTATACGAACCTGAGCCTTCCGTTAAATTCCCCCTAATTCGATCACATCCTGAACTCACACCCAATATTTTAGCGAAATATGGGCCGTTATTAGCAAGATAATTATTCGTGAAAATACAGTAAGCTGGGAATGATCATCTTATAATTTTAATAAAACTCGAATAATCCCTAGCTAGGCAACTGTGTATGATAGTGGAGAAAATTACTAGGAAGATAGAAGCTTTTTAAGCACTAGGTGGATTCACTTTATTAAAAAAGCTACTATGGATGGACAGGTGAGGGAGGATTATTTAACATTATTTTTTATCAACCTCAACTCACCAAATGAGTCTTTCCATCATTTAAAGGTCTTTCACTAATTAATTGTGCAGCTCCTCCTCCCAATTCATAAGTAAAAGATAAATGACCGCCTAGCAGTGAAATAGACAGAAAGTCCTCTCCAAATTGTTCTGTCTTTTCTCTCCCGTCTAGAGAAGGATGTTGGCCTTGCCAAAAGATTAAACCATATCTTGCTCTAGTTCTCAGTTTGAATTGAATAACTTCTTCCAAATCGCTTATCATATGTGGAAATTCTTCGGAGGAGAATACCTTAAAGAGGGAGACTTTTAGAAGGGTACTGTAGGAGAGTCACTGGGTCAGTTTAAATACTTTAAAGGAGCTGGGATTGGAAACCATCCTGAGGGTTTATTTTCATATTTTTCGGGTAACAATTAAGATAAAATCAAAAGCAAGAGTAAAACTAGGATTTTTTAAATTGGTAGGACCGTCTTTTCAAGGGTCTACCCTGAACTAAACTACTCGTTTCAGTCTCCCGTCTTCCTAACGGAAGAAAATTTTTGGAATTATGCTGGGTATGGGAAAGTCTTTGCAGGGTGTTTGTTTAAAACCCATATTGGGAAGCCTTCCAACTCTCCAGTCATCTCTGTGGGGTTAACAGCAACTTACAACAAACGCAGAACCATCAAAACCTGCTGCATATTCTAGCGGTTGAACTTGAATTAAATTTGGATAAAATCTTTTAATCTTTCCAAGAAAATCTACTTACACTCTTCACATGCTTGCCCTGCCCAAAAATCGCGGCAATGACACGTTACATGTGTTGAATTTATTTCTTCACAACTTCCGTGTATTCCACATGTTTTTTGGTCACATAATCCTGGGAATATTTTTTGTTCTAATCCTTCTAGTATTTCTTTTTGTTTTTCCACTTTTACTACAGGCTGCCCTTCAGTAGAATAAATGATTGTAGTTGGCATTTTATCAGTTGACGTTTCAATATGTGGCATTGTATAAGTGGACGTTTCGATACTTGACATTTTCTCTATGGACGTTTTGTCCGTTGACATTTTATAATTTGACATTTCGCCACTTGATGGTAACAATACCACCGATGGAGCTGGCATTAAAGTAGTCATCTCTTCAATATCCTCGTAATCTTCAATTTTTTCTTTTAGAGGTGATACGGTAGATGCCTCATTTCCCATTTGAATAGTATTGTAAATTGCTTCAGGCGTTTGAGTCTTTTCAAGAACTGTAGGAAGTAGATCGGGCGAAACAGAATCAAGCATTATGCCAGGATAAGACTGGAAATTGAGGGAAATGAGAGAGATTTAGATAGTGAGAGAACGCATTTTTCTATTATGTTCCTTACGGACTACCTGTAGTCCGTATGGAACATTTAGGTTTTTGTCCTTACCGGTGAGGCTTCAACATCTTCTTGTTTATACTTTTTTTCTTCACTTTTAACTTGCTCTTCTCTATAGCCAACATCCTTCTCAACAAGCAGAGGAAGAGGATCTTCTGTAACTTCTGTCACCACAGGAATATACCGAGGGGTAGTTGAAGTTGTTGTATACTCCTCCCTCTCTTCTACTTTATATTCAGTCTCCTCTTCTTTCAACTGACAACTATTCAAATTAACAGCAACTGAACCCTTTTTATTAATTAAATCCTTCAATCCCAAAGAATGTCCATTCACACTTAATTCACTCAAACACCCAGAAAAGGGCGTAACTTTGTATAGTTGAACACTATTTTTGTATTCTTCTGTTCTCTGCTGTGGTAACAATCCCCCAATTAAAAGTAAAATTCCGGAAGATTGTTCTGCATATTTTAAGGAAGGCAATTTCCATGTTCCTTTAGGCCTTCCATCTACAAGTATTCCAACCTCGTCTTTTCCCAAGTTTTCTATACGGATTAACATTGACTTTTGTGGTTTCAATTTTTTGATTAAAGATTTTTTTGATGCATGTGAAGATTGTTGTAATTCTGAAAATATTAAATTATAACCTCCAGCTTGTTCCAGCTTCTCACGTATCCCAATCTTTCAGTTATACTCCATCAAGTAGGATTATGTGAGAGAATATACCGTATACTAAATCTTGTTAATGACATTTTACCGTTATTTGCTGTTTAGACATTTTACCTTTTGTTATTTTAACGTTTTGACATTTTACCGTTTTGACTTTTTATCGTTTTGGACTTTTTGCTGCATAAGAAATTTCTTGTTTTCTGGCAATTTCAGTGCCTACTTTTAAGCGCCAAGAATCAACTACCGTAATTTTATTGAAAAATTTATTAACAATTGGGAGATTCGAGATTCTAATCTCTCTTTATCACACAACTTTTTGGCTTGCCCAACTTTGCCTAATCTAGGAAAATTTAATTAGAATCAAGTTTTACTATAAAAGTCACACCAATTTTATTTAAATTTACAGAAGACGCAACAAGTATTGCTTCTCTCTTCTTCATCTAAATGGCTTTTGCAACAGAACATTTGGCTGCAAAACTCTTCCATTCAATCGAACATGGCGCTGCTTCTTTCACAATTTCAACAATCGCAATTCTCCTGTTTTCTGTGGTGATCGTGGCTCAGTGTTGTTGCAGGAAGAAAAAGAAGGACGTCAGTGAGGTAAAGTTTTGTGTGTCCCTTTAGAAGAGTGACATTTGATCCCAATGATTTTTCAGCTCGTAAAGGATGACGCAGCCGACTACCTTAAGAACAAGAAGAAGAGCCAGAGAAAACCACAACCATCAAGAAAGCCAGAACCAGCGAGAGAGCCAGAGTTAAAGGTAGAGGAACATCGCGAAGGAGTTGGCGGGGGACAGGCATACCAAACACTTGGGGACTTGAACAAAGACATATTCGTACAAGGGAGAAAGCCAAAAGAGACGACACCTCAAACCGGTCCAAAAGAGATAAGTGAAGGATATCGTGCAGGAATTGGACAGGGACAGGACTATCAGACGTGGAATTCGTTGGACCAAAACGTTTTTGTCAAAAATAAAGGGCCAACTGATCCAATGAGCAAAATCCCAAATGAAGGAACTCCACGAGCGGGGATTGGACAGGGGGCGGATTATCAAACGTGGAATGCGTTGGATCAGGTAGAGAGCTTTGATTGAATTATTTTAATGCTTTCTGATTTTTTCTGATTTTTCAGAACGTTTTTGTGAAGAAAAAGTGAAGGGACGACTACTACAACCATTCAGCTGCTCTGTTTGCCTTGAACTCCTTAAAAGAACTTGGACATTAAGAATTGATAATTTTTCGATATATTTAATTAAATTGTATATGTATTTTTTGCTTGTTGTTTGTTTGTCTGTTTTTGCTGGTTATTAAATTAAAATTTGGAGAATTTCTCTCAACCTACAGTATACCTTCCAACTAAACCCACTCATTATTCATTAACCTCAATGATTTTATTAAGGGTTTGGCATTGGATGCCAAAAAACACTTCGGTATAACTAAGAAATTGGGATATGTGAGAATGTATAATTATATTTGACCATTTCGAGTATTTACCATTTTGAGGCTGCATAGTAACACCTGCAAGAACCTGTTCATCTCGTTCTCTCATTAATACTGCTAATAATTGTTCTTGATTAAATGACTTTTCAGTTGGATTTAAACGAAATTCAACCTTAAAAATTAAATATTAAGTAAAATAAACATTTTTTTTCCATCTAACTTTATAACTTACCAAAAATCCATCGTCTTCACTCTCTTCCCCATCATCTCTGGTTGAATTCAAAGAAAATGCCAAAAGAGAATTCTGTCCATTAAATTCAATACTCTTCATTTCGTCATCAAATTTCTCATCTTTTTCTTTACATTGTTGTCCTAACCATCCTGGAGGGCATAAACATGTTGCCTGACCTCCTTCCCAAAGACAGGCCCCTCTATAACACCAACGACGTCTATCAACTGGACAGACTCCATCCATAGAAGGAAGAGTGCAAAATCTACCGGTAAACCCGGATTGACAGTGGCACTATAAATTTGATAGGGAAAAATAATATAATTTATAAAGGTAGGGTGAAGGGAAGATAGTGTGAAGGGAACATCAAATAGTAACATAAAACTATTGAACAGAAAATTCTGAAATTTTCAGAGAAGTTTTGCAACATTAGTTAGAATATCAATACAAAATTTTACGGTTCCAGGACCTGATAATCTTATCAAATAACCCATGTTCCCTATGCACTACCTCATATGTTCCCTTAACACTATAATTTATTTTCAATGATCAAATCAGAATTAAGCAATCTATTTTAGTCAATTAAGCTTAACAAAATCATTTTCTACCTGAAATACTCCCCATCTATCCAGAAAACATCTTCCACTATTTTTACAAGGTTCTCGAGAACATTCATTAACTCGTTGTTCTAAGCTACTCTTCTGTTGTGTGTTTTCCTCTAAAGGAATTCCTCCTTGTATTTCTTTTAGATTTTTCAGATCAACTTCTTTATCATTCAATCTTAGCCTTCCAATTGACCCAACAAAAGGTAAAGAAGATTTTTGAATTTTTTGTGTTCTATAAGGATCTACACCTCCAAGGAATATACGAGAGGAACCAAAAACTTTGGTTGAAGGTTTGTCTGTTCTTACTGGAGTACTGTAGATGAGTTCACTAGGTACTTCAGAATTCACTCGAAGCGATGCTGTATTTAATTAATATATTATATTTATACATAATAAGCTTTTGATATTATTAAGTTTGGACTTTTTGAGTTTGGGTGTTTTGAAATTTGGACGTTTTGAGTTGAGCATTTTTAAAATGGATGTTTCGAGTTTTTATTTCGAGTTAATTAAGCAATGGACGTTTAAAATTTTGGCTGTTATGAACAATTGGGTGTTATGAGCTAGTGGCGATTTGAACTATTGGACGTTTTGACTTCTGTTAACTTTTTCAGATTTTATATTTATCAATTATCTCTTAATTAAGATTCACTCAACCTCTTCCTCGAGGGTTATTAATCACTCGCAGAATTGACCATTTATTCTTGACTAATTTAGAGTTGCTTCTAAAGACTTCTGAACCAAAGGAATTTTTAAAAAAAATTTTAAAAAATAATTTACTTACTCTCTTTATTTAAATAAATATTTTTAAAAGAATATTGAGGATATCCATTAATCAATTCAAGTCTGTGCAAAATTGCAGGTGTACCTATTGAAGGGGCAGAGCTTGTAGCATAGACAATAACACCATTTGAGGAGTGTGGAAGGACATGAAATTAATAAGAAATAATAATTTTTTTAAGTGGGGAATGGATAAAATTTGCTCTAGGTCCCAGGCAAAGGAGATGAAAGGATGAATTTAAAGTAAAGGAAGATTGACATATCCTTTGTTAAAAATAAGCTATTGGATTTGCATAAAGGATAAACCTCTCTCCAGTAAGCTAGGTAATTTGTTTAAATTACTACAGTAACCCGAGGGATTGTTTAAAAAAGAGTTCTCCTTGGAATAAACTCTGCACCAGGGATCTTTGAAAGAGAGACTAAGGTTATGGTATTGTTAAGGGTACTAATAAATGTTCAAAGGGATACTCCATCTTCTATAAATCAAGGTTTCCAGGCGTGAGAGCTGAGGGAGTGTGAGAGCCTCTAATCTTTTGAAATGCCCTCGTTCTCTCCTGTTTTCACCCAGAATCCCCGTTCCTATAGAAAATCCTTTTTCTTCCAAAAATATTACTTGTATTGAGGGTTTATGTGGAAAGACTAAGTGATCAACGAGGGATACTTCGTCCTTTGAATTCCAGATTTTATGTCTTGGATGTGAATGTTTTGTGATGATGCTTTGGGAGAACACATAATCCCCCTCATTTCGAAGTCACCGACCTCTTCCGTGATTTCCCAAAACCCTCCTTCCTATGGAAAATCTCAATCAACCAGGAAGAGTCAACTCTATATAATTTTAAAATTATTACTTGTATTTCCATATCAATAAAGTCAAGTGTCTGATTCCTTTCTGAAGTCAATTCAATTGGGCCTGTCCCCAAAAATTCAATTGTTGAAGCGGGGTGTGTAAAAACATCGTTTTCCTTAGTCTCGGTTTCAGCAGCCTGCACTTCGAGTTCATTTACCCCTCTACTCTCTGCTGGCAGTAAAGGATCAGGCTCTACAATTGATACAATACTTTCTTCAATAGGCGGTATCAGAGTGCCTTCTGAAAAATTTTATGAAAATTTCTAAGTTAACCTTTATTATGGTGTAATTAATTGAGAGAGGGGTAATTAATTCAGAGAATTCGTGATTTAAAATTTAAGTTAAAAAATTGCTCATTAAGACGAAAGACAATCAAGACAATGGACAATATAGACAAGTAAAATCACTTCAAACTCAACCAGTAAAAAAATTATTTTTAAGAATTCTTCAAGTTTATCGACAGAGGAATTTATTAGAGTTCGGACCAGATCTGGGGAAAGATTTTCATAATACTTTTGTACAGTAATCCGATTTTTAAATAAAAATTAATTTTCAGCATGGACAGTATTATCCCAATCATATTAAAGTAATTTTTGGATTTAAGTAATTTGTTCGGGGTTTTCGAAAGAAAGGAGTTCTAGTAGGAGCAAGTAGGAGTAACCACCAACTAACAAAGGCCCATAACTTCTTCGGTTATACTCACATCAGACCAAAATTTTTTTTTAAAATTCACAACAACCAATACATTCATTAATAAAATAAATTTAATTTTATTTAAAAGAAAAACTTTTAAAAATTAAAAAAAGGAAGTGAATATTTTCTTTTTCACTGGGGTGGCAGTGCAAAAGGAGAAAAGGCAAGTGTTATTAAAAAAAATTAAAAAACATAAAAATTAAATGGAAAAATAATTAAAAATTTTAATTAAGTGAAGGGCTAAAATGAAGATCAGAATTAATTAAATTTATTTAATTAAAAAACTCAATATTCTGATCTTTAACAATATGAAGAGAAAGTACGGCATTTCGAATCAAACAATGAAAATAGGAAAGAATAAAATCAGAATTTATTAATCAGAATTTTTTCAAATTATCAGAATCAAGGAAGAGCGCAGCTTTTTCGTTTTACGTTGATTTTTGGCCTTTTTGGCTTTCCGTTTTCATTTTTAAATTGTCTCTTGATCAGAATAATGAAATCTGAACCTCTTATCAATTAGAATCTTTAAAAATCAAGGTTTCTGATTAATAGGAATTTTTTTTAATTTTGAGCGCTGAATAATATTAATAAGATGAATGGCAAGTGAGTGAATGGAAATAAACCCCAAATGAATTTACAAAATATTAATTATTTCTACAATTTAAGACCAAAACCAAGAACCAAAAGTGCTATGTCGCCCAGTAACAGGCGGTAGATCGTGTCGAATTTCATAATGATGGTAATGCTTTACATTGTTATGTGAACGTTCTTTTCTGTGATATCTGGAAATTTTTTGAAATTTTTTGAAAATTTTTGAAATTTTTTAAAAGAATCACCTTTCAGCCCTTCGCCTCAAATTAACTCCTCTAACCTTCTGTTTATGTAAATTTTTTTCGTCTTTAGTAGCACTTAATATAACAGCTCCAACATCACCTTTTCGAACAAGTGCACGCCTTCTTTGATGCCTCAACCTACGTAGGCGGCGACGTCGAGCTGAGGGGTAGATGGGGGCTGGTCGTCCAAGTTCAACCTTTAAATGAATGGGAGATGTGTTAATTAAAGACTGGAGTTGTGTAGTTAAGAACTGAAGGGAGGAGATAGCGATTAAGTTAGTAACGGAAGGGGAATTGAGAGGTATAGAAAGGAGAGTTGAGGGGAAATTTGGAAATGAGGTTAGGACAATAAGTTGTGGGAAGGGATATAAGATTGATTCAGTTGTGGAACCGAAGGTATTAAGCTCCGAGAATTCTATGTTGGATAGAAGGTCGAGGGTTGATGGGGGTGAGGAACCGAGGGTTGTGGGAGGGTTGAGAAAGATTGATGTTATATTTGTTAAACTAACCACTTCTGTATGAAAACCATGTTGTTTCCTCTCTTCATCATTATTTTCAGCTAAAGTATATTCAACACCTTTAGGTTGTTCAAGGCTTTCCAGAGGTCTTTTAGTTGTTTTGGGTCTATGTAAATGCTTCCTCCGGCGTTTTTCTGCTTCAGTTTCTTCATCATTTTCAACGTTTAAGAGTGCTGAGGTTTCTAATATTCCTTCTGAAGTGTGTGCTCTACAGCGATATTTGCCTGTGTTTTCGGAAGAGATGGAGGTGAACAATAGACGATTGCCAGTAACCTGAGGAATAATAAAAAGTAAATAATTTGTAAATAATTTTTTAAGTCTAATCTATATGAGATTCGACGCGGTTTATCGAGCTGCATCGATTGATACCAAAATCAGCTCGATTGGATAAAAATGAGCAATGTTATGACCATAATAAAGAGTATTTTTACAAATATTCCCTGAGGCATTTAGATTAGTTTGTCAACTACTTATATTAAAATTAGTCATTGTACATCATTAGATGCGGCTTATCGAGCTGCGTCGAATGAAATCAAAATCAACTCGATTGGTTAAAAATAAACAAAGTTAGATCATAATAACGGTTATTATTACAATATTGCCTGAGGGCATTAAGTATAATAAAATAACTAAATATCCATATTATATATCTTTCGATGCAGCTCGACGAGCTGAGTCGAATTATACCAAAATCAACTCGATCGTACAAAAACAAGAAAAGTTATACACATAATAACGGAATTTTCTGGGGGCTAATAATTAATTGAATTATTAATAATATAATTTTTAATTAAGCACATTATATATCATTCGACGCGGAATGCCGAGCTGCATCGAATGATATTTAAATCAATTCAATTGGATAAGAATAGACAAAGTCATGCCCATAATAACAAATATTGCCTGAAGGCATTTTCTTAAAATTCTCTAAAAAACTTGCCTGCGCATTTTCAGGCAGCTCATCAGAATCATCCTTCAAAAATTCAATTTTCGCATTAGGGTCACCAACAACCACACAGTCTAGCCATGCTCTAGAGCCTACAGTAACTGACTCATCCGAAACATTCAAAAGAACTTTAATTGTTGTATCGGGGACTTAAATTTTTGTAAAATATTAATTTTTCTATTTATTATTTACCAAATATTTTGGCATCCAAATATCCATTTACTGTGTTTTGTCCATATTGAACTGAACAACGGTAAATTCCGGTCATAGAATCGTCGAATTTGTCGATTCTTGAAAATTTTATAAAATATTGGTTTTATTTGAATTCTTTCGTTATAACGACGACTATTATGAAATGAAATTTTAGAATAAATTCTTACATTAGTTTGTCCGCTTCTTGGTGTGCCCCAGATGGCAAAGAATCCCCACTTTCTCGAGTCCATTGGACTGTAGCACCCGGTACAACAAACACAGGACAGGTGAAGATAGCTTCTGAATCCTCGTCAAATTTGGACTCTACTGCGTCTTAAAAAGAAATGTTTTAAATTATTTTTAGAGGGAAAGGTGGTCACTCACTCAAAGGAGGTCACTCACTCACTCTCTCAGAGTGAGTGACCCACTGATTTTAAACACCTATAACTTTAGAACGGAAAGAGCTTTAGAGAATAAATTTATATCATTAAATAGAGCAGCAAATTTGCTATAACTTAGAATTGTTAATAGAATTTTATGCATTCAAATAAAAAAGTTATGGTCGAAAAACGGACGTTACTTGGACGAAAAATCGAAATTTTCTCCGTTTTTCTGCTATAACTTTTTTTCAATTAACCTAAAATTTTGATTATATTTTTATTCTATAGCTCTATTTTTCCTCTATCTAAGTATACAAAGATATCCTTAAATATTATTCCATTAGAAAGTTATAGATGCTTAACTTCAGTTGGTCATTGCTAAGAATATTATACGGAAAGTGCTTAAGAAATTTGCAGAAAAATGTTAAATAGGAAATTATTTTATTTAAAGAAGCATGTTAAGTTAAAATCTACTAACTCTCATCAGATTCAAAACCAACAGCTACAGCAGTCTGTGCTTGTCCCACAGCCTCCCCATCTTCACTTTCCATCTCACAACGATAAATACCATAGTCATTGCTTGGATCGGCACTTTTTATTTGTAATTGGCTTTGTTTGCCCAAATCGCGAATGAGTGATCCACCACGAGCTAAAGACCAGGCATAATTGAATTCCTCGCCGGAATGTCCTAAATTGTCGTTTTTGGCGTTTTGTTAATTTTTAGGGGTAGTGACCATTTTAGGTAGGAAGGACAATATAGAGTGTTATTGGTAAAGTGATAAGTTTGTTTATATTTTTAAAATTAAATTTGTTAGTTATTAAGTGATTTGAGATTAATTTTTAGTTTTATTTGGTCAAGAATTTGTAAAATGATTTTTAAAAGCATTAAGCAGAATTTAACAACTAAGGCAAGCAATTTTTAATTCCAAAAATTAGGAAAAATTTTTTAAAAACCTAATCTATATATCAATCGATGTGGCTTATCGAGCTGAGTCGAATGATACCAAAATCAACTCGATCGGATAAAATTAAATAAAGTTATGCTTATAATAACAAAAATTATTACAATATGCCTGAGGGCATTAGTTATAATAAAATTATTAATAAACTAATCTATATATCATTCGACGCGGCATATCAAGATGAGTATAATGATACAAAATTAAATTGATTAAACAAAAATAGAAAAAGTTATGCACATAATAACGAATATTTCTAAAAATTATTTCCTGAGGGCATTAGTCACATTAAAAAATTGAATTGCGAATATTATACATCATTCGACGCGGATTATAGAGATGCGTCGAATAAGACCAAAATCTATAAGATCGGATAAAAATTCGAAAAGTTATGCTCATAATAACAAATAATGCCTGAGGGCATCTAACGCAGAGAAATTCAAAAATGAAGATTTTGTTTTAAATTATTAATAAAAACAAAGGATTAAAAACAAAGCAAGCTAGAAAAAAGAAAAAGCAGTGCTCATTATTATTATTTTACACTCTGACCATTTGGACTTATGACCAAGTATAATGCTCGACTTTTGACTAATTTTCCATTTGAAAGTTTGCCCATAGCCACATAAAAACCAGAATTTTCAGGCTTAAGCTGCTTCAGGTGAATAATATTGGAAGAAGTAGTGAAGATTTGGAAGAGGCAAAGTGGTCGTCTTCCATAATACCAGTCGAAAGAGAGTAGCATTTGACCAGGTTTTGGTTTTCCTGTGATACGGTAATAATAGAAACTTTTTTATTTGGAAAATAACTGAATAGGCTTAAAAAAGGCATAAAAAAGCATTAATATCCCTTCACCATGTTTTAAAAAATTTTAAAATAAAACTGAAAAATAACTAAAATTAAAACAAGCGCATGAAATAAAAATTTAAAGATGGAATTTTTTAATAAATTCATTATTCTTTATTTAATTCATGCATGAGACCCTTAATCAAAAAAGTAGTATTCCCTTGAAAAAGGAGTCCGGAAAAATGGGTCTTTCCTCAAGTTTGGCTTAGCGGAATTTGCATCCTCGTATCTTGTTTGGTAATTAATCTATTTGGTTTAACAAGATCAAGTTCAACATCCTCATTTATACGGATAATCCTTGATATCCCGATCAATCAGAAACTTAACTCCCTTACTCATGCCTGACATTATTCTTGAGTTTAAACTATCTTAAGTTACTGTCCTCTTCCTCCCAAAAATGGTCAAAAATATTATTTTATATATTTTCCAACCGTGTACAATACAATCTAGCACAATAGAATCCCCTTGATTCACCACACGTATATTTGGTGGAGATATGTCAACTTGAAGCAGTTCAGGTTTAGTATCCCCTTCGGGATGGAGTTCAACTCTGCTGCTAGCTATTACTTCGTTTTTTCGGTAAGCACTGCATTCGTATTCACCCTCGTCTTCTGCCTTAAATTTTAATAAATAATGTAATATTAAATAAATGAGAGAATGATACTGTAGAATTTTCCTAATTATCTTGAGCTGGAATATCTTAGAACTTGGGAGGATAGCTGAGAGCTCGAGAGGATAATAAGGAATAACTGAGAGATTACTGAAAGTAGAATCTTTGACTTATTACACTCCTCTTCCACTTAGTACACGTTAAGTAATTGACTTGAGCTGGGATAACTGAGAACCTGGGAGGATAAGATAGAGTGATGAGAATAGAATTTTGATCTTATCACCTTTAGGAGAAAGGATACCTCATTCTATTTATCATAATGAATTAACAACACCTGTTCTTGGTATAAATACTGTATTTAATGAATCTCTCCATTAACTTAGCTAGGTTATAGCCACAAGCTCCTCACAAAGAAGATATCCATTAAAATTTAATTTAGATTATCTTAATCACCTTAAATGCATCAAATCGTAGAACACCTCCTTTATCCACTTCTGCATGTGCAGGCAGTTCCCCCCCACCAGCTTTACTCCACTCCACTTTCTCTATGAGAGAAGATACACTAGCTGCACAAACAAGTTCTACAGGGTGTCCAAGAGGGAACCATTGATGTTGGCCACCTAGAATGCCAACAGTTGCAAGTCCGGAGGGTTCAATGACTTGAAAATTGAATTTTTTTGATAATTTTTTGAAAATTCTATTCACCTTCTATACAAATTCCTTTCGTTATAAAAGCATTTTGATGACTGGCTCGGCATGTGTAACATCCACTGTTCCCTAATCCTATACTTGGGTGTCTGAGGAATTGTTCGGAAATTGTAATAGGTACGAAATCGTCAGGAAGATCTCCACGTTCAGGTCCGGGGTCGCTAAAAATATTTAAATTTATTTCTTGGCATTATGTTTATTTCTTGGCATAATGCCAAGAAATAAAAAATTAATTACTGTAGCCATTCAACGTCAGGTTCGGGCTCTCCTCTTGCCTCACAGCGAACTTCCAAAGGTTCTCCCGCAATTAGTTTGAGACGGGAAGGTGCTGGCTTGTCGGGAGGTATGATAATTTTTGGTCCAAAGTCAGGAGGTGAAATGTTTGCCTTAAAGGGTAAAATGATTGGGTTAAAGGAATGCAACTTTTTAAATCAGAATTCTGATTTTTAGTTCTGATTTTTAAATCAGTTTACCTTTCCATCATCAGAAGCCTCTCCCAAAGGATTTGTAGCTTTACAAGTATACATTCCATCATGCAATTCTTTACTTGCATTTTTAATTTCCAACACTCCATCGCCCAAATCAACTACCCCTTCAGGTAACTGTCCTTCTTCCACTCCAGGGCCAGTCCAAGAAATTGTTGGGTAAGGATTTCCAGTTACATAACATTTAAATTGATGAGTATCCCCTGTTTTGCCGTTCCAGACCTTTGGTTCCACTCTAGCTGTAGGAGGTTCTTCTTCTATAAAATATGTGGGATAAAATGTCATTATTTGGTTTTAGGATTGAATTTCATTTTTTCCTTATTTTTCATAAATCGCCCTTATTTCAATGTCCTTATTTCTAATGTCCTAAAAGGAAACATGGATAAAATGTACAGAAAAGTTCGTATTATCTTATTTTTGTCCTTGTCTTACTATTATTTATTGTCTTATTAAAACTTACGGTCAGTAATAGAAAGATGTACAGGTGCAGCAACCCCTTTTCCAAACTCATTAGTAGCAGAACAAACATAGTCGCCAATGGTTGACTCATCCGCTGCATGGATTAAAATGTCTTGATCATCCACACTGACGTCAGTGGGAAGAGCACCGTTGGCAGAACCAAAGCCTTCAGATAAATTTTTAAATATAGAGTGGTTCTCAAACTTAACATACCCCAAAATATCTGTGCAGGTGTATCACTGTTTGGTTCACAATGGAAACGGGCAGGTTCTCCTCGAGGTACAGTCTGATGGGGTGGAGTAGCTACGGGAGCTGGTGGCTTGCCTGGAGGCTTCTGAACATCCACAACATGTGGTGGATTGACATAGATACGTGCTGGTTCAGAAGTCTGTGTTTTAAGGAAAAATTCATTCTTTCCATTAAATTTCCTTCAAAACACCTGTGGAGGGGCACCAGGGACATGTGGGAAATGAGCAATACATTCATAATCTCCTTCATGTTCTTTATATGTTTGTGCTATGTGTAGATTTCCACGTCCATCATCTCTAGAACCGGATGGTAAAGGAAGTCCACCAGGCTTGGTAAAACGAAGTTGAGCTTGTGAATCGCCTGGAACCCAGCAACGAATGCGAGAAGGTTCTCCTTCAGGGACGTGTTGTTCTGGTGGATCAATTAGTGGTTTTTTAGCTGAAAGAGGATATTAGATGATTAGAGAATACTAATGTTCTCTCCAGCCTACTAATGTTCCCTTCAGCCTACTGATCCCTTCAGCCTACTACTTCACACTAAAATTGTCCCTTCCATCCTACTAAGGTCTCTCCACCCTATTTATCCAACCAGAAAAGGAGATTTTATGCTTTACACTCACGTTCTTGAACATCAAGTTCAACAGGCGGTGATTTAAGTGTTCTTCCACTTTCCGGATGATAATAAGAACAAACATATTGTCCTTCATGTTCGGCAGCAACAGATTGGAATATTAAATGCCCTCCTCTATCAACAGCTCCATTGGGGAGAGGTCCACCTCTTGCAGGCGACCAAGTAAGCTGCGCATTTGGATTTCCAGGCACCCAACAACGGAAACGTGCTGGTTGACCAATATTTGCTGTTATTCTTGGAGGATCGACTAGTGGAGGTTGTGGCTCTTCAGGTCTTCTCTGCCGAACTTCTAACTACAAAGAAATTAAAAATAAATACAGTAGTCTCTCTGAAGTTAATAAGCTAATGTTCCCTCTACCCTACTATTGTTCCCTTCAGCCTACCAATGAGCATTTGGATACTGTAGTTTCACCCACAGAGATAGTTCCTCTCATTTCTACCTAAACTACAGGCTATTTTAAATTCCTTACCCGAACAGGTGTTGAATCAACAGGACGTTCTCCACGAGGGTCATCAGTCGGATCATAAGCAACACAGACATAATCTCCAGCATGTCGCATCTCTGCCCTCGGAACGTTCAATTGTGCACCATTATGTATTTGTTCAACACCGCTAGGTAGCACCTGTTGTTGGGCAGATTTCCAGCTGAGTACGGCATCTGGATAGCCTGGGACCCAACAACGATAAGGACGTGGAATTTGTTGGCCTTCATCGACGACTTGATAAGGTGGTTCAACCAAAGGTTGGAAAGGCTTTTTGGTCCTTATATTAAGCACAACAGGTGTAGAATCAATTGGAGTCATTCCCTGAGGGTCTCTAGAGGGATCGTAAGCTGCACAGATGTATTGTCCTTGGTGATCGTGTTCAGCTCGAGGGAAGTTGAGAAAACTAGAAAAGTTGGGAGGAGGGTAATAGAAGCAAACCATCTCTTCTTACCCATCTCTCTGTTCAGAACCATGAGGTAAAGCCCCTCCATGCCCTGGACGCCAGGTCAGAACAGCATCAGGCACTTCAGGCACCCAACATCGAAAACGAGCGGGATTGCCTAATTCTACTGTTTGTTCGGGAGGTTCAACCATTACACGCATTGTTGCTTAAAATTTCTTATTGTATAGTTAAAGGGGGAAGAGAAGTGAGTTACAGTACCCAAGAAAAATTAAAATAATACATACGTTTTCTAATTTCCAATCTGCCAGGATCTGAAGCAGTAGTCCCCAACTGATGAGTTACAGAACATATATAATCCCCAGCATGTATTTGCTGTGCATTTTGTACGATTATTTGATTTCCTCTTCTTTGCCATCCATAAGGCAAAGGACCACCCAAACGTTGATAGTGCCATTCAACTTCACAGTCGGCATAGCCAGGTGTTAAACAAGTAAATACTGCTTGTTGTCCTTCATCCACAAGTTGATATGGAGGGGTGACGATTGGTTTAGGTAGTGATATTTGTGCTGGGGCGGGGGGAACGTGTATTGGGGGTGGAGGTATGTGGGCTGCTGCAGCTGAAAAATTATTTCTAGTTTTGACCATTATTGGGTCTGACCAAAATGAATTATGACCGAAATGAAAATTGACCAAAATGATTTTGACCGAAATATAAATTTCATAATACCTACCAATATTTAGGCTAGCCTCATCCGTAGATATATCTCCCTTCAACCTTCCAGTACATCTATATTGTCCAACATCCCCATACTGTACTTGATCTATTACAAGTTGATGACCTATTTGTTGGGCTTTTGGAGGTAATTCTAACATTCCAATTTTACTCCATTGAATATCTACTAATTCTGGCTGGAAAATTTTAAAATTTTTAAATAAATTTTTTGATTCCACCTTTGAAGCACTAACAACTTTACATGTCCATTTAGCTCTGCCTCCTTCATGGATACTTAAATGTTTTGGATGTAGAATTTCCACACGTAGAGGGACTGAAAAAAGTCTAAGTTAGCTTGGCCTAATATTTATTCTTTTCTCCCTTGTCGAAATGATATGACCAAAATGAGCCCTGACCAAAATGTAAATTGACCGAAATGAACCCTGACCGAAATAAAAATTGACCGAACTGAATTCTGACCGAAACGAATTTTGTAAAGTTTAACTAAATTTTCTATTTAGACATAAACATAACTTGCAAAAGAGCGAAGGCGAAAGAAAGAGTCGACCATCACCAAAGTAACCAAGCGAGCAATTGAAGCGACAGCGAAGAAAAATTTTAATAAAATTTTAAAGAAATTTAAGCAAAAAATTAGGTAAATTTAAAGTGAAAATTTTTAATTGAACAAAATTAATAAACAGAGAAAGCTTTTTATCATGTGAAGAAAGAGAGATTACAAATAATTATTTAATTAAATTTTATTTATTAAGTAGAGAAGTTGGGTTGCACAAATGAGAGATTTTTTCATTTACCCCTTCCCCCCTCTGCTCAATTACGGTAGGGAGCAACCCAACATTAAAACAACATTGTATTAAGGATAATATTTTAGTGGATGAATAGAAATATAGATAATTTTGTAGGATTATGTTTTTGTAATTTTAAGAAAGAATTTAAAAAACACAAAAATAGGCAGCAAATTTAAAATTATTTTTAAAGCATAAAGCAGAAGCAAAGAAAAAGCAAGGCATAAAAATTCATTATCTTAAAAAGAGAAGGCCAACTGTATATCAATGAATATTAACTAAAATAAATTCTGACCCAAATGAACCCTGACCGAAATGAATTTTGACCTAATTGAATTCCAACCGAAATGGACAACATAATAGGTATTTTTAAATTTACTCCTTCCCTTTTAGAACGAATAAAATTCATAAAAAAAAACTCAACTAGCAAAAAAGAACATAAAAAAGCTCAAAAAACATTTAAAAAACAAAGTTCAAAAAATAAAAAAGCAATAGACAATTGAGCAATTTTGTCTTTATGGACATTTTTAGATAAAAAATGTCCTTTTCTTATTTCAAAACTCAAATTATTTTAAAATAAAGCGAAGACGTGTAGGAGGCCTTTGACCCCCTTGTAAACGGCTTTGAACTCTATATCGCCGTCCGTGTGGACGTCGACCCCCACTACCACCTCCTCCACCACCACCACCAATTCTAATAGAACCTCTACGGGTCATTCCTCCACGATAAGATGTGGGACGATAAGTAGTGGGAGACTGCAAAAATTTCTGACCTTCTGGAGCTGGCACAAAATCAACTTCCGAGGGGCGATGTCGACCGATTGGTTCACATTCACGTCCACCTCCAGTTTGACTGCGTGTATAGCCTGGGGCACATCTGAAGAAATAAAATTATAAAATACTTGAATATAGAAATTTGGACATTTTTAACCCTTGACGTTCTGAATTTGGACATTTTGAAATTGGACTTTTTGAAATTTTATACTTTTAATTTTCTAGGATGTTAATATGGTATGATGTATTACAATCCACCTTTATTTGGGTATTTTAATTCGTATATTTAATTAAAATATTTTTAATCCCCAAACAAAATTAAAAAATTAAAGAAGACCCACTCATCACAACGTCCTCCACTATAGCCGGGAGGGCAATTTTTACATTGTACTTGTCCTCTTTCATCCAAGAAACATTCTCTATCTCCTCTTAAATGGTAAAAAAATATTTTTTTCTTTGAAAGTTTTTTATTTACGGGCAAGGGCAAGCAGTGCAATCAAATGGCGTTCCACGTATTGCTTGTCCGTAATAACCTTTTTTGCAAACTTCGCAATGGAAGCCTTCTGTGTTGTGTTCACATTGCTAATAAAAAATAATATATTATTTTGAATACCATTCGCGTTATAAAAGATTTTTCGTTACTGACCCAAATGTTCCCTGACCGAAATAATTTATGACGAAATGAATTTTGACCAAATGAATCTTATCCATTTAATTTCCATAAAAATAAACAAAAATCTTACAATACAACGACCATAAGAATCACAACCCCTCGGTGAGTGGTTGTAGCATTGACAAGAAGGTCGTGCTGGTTGTTCTACAGGCAAGCAGTCATGTGGAGTACCACGACGAGCATCTCCAGTGAAACCTTGAGAGGGGATTTAAGAGTGGTATTTAATGAAAAATTAAAATATGGGTTATCAGAAATTGTTCAGAATTTATTCTGATTTTTCAGTAAATTTTCAGAATTTTCCCCAACCTGGCTTGCAACGCTCACAACGATCTCCCTTTAAAATAAATTTGTTTAATTTATTTAAAATTAATTTATTCACTTCCGTATTGTGTTGGCACCCAATACAAGCCCCATATTCTTTATCACACTGGCTTGCATGACTGTGGCATTCACAACGTTCACAAATTCCCATATAGGGACCTCCTTGTGCGCGGAAGTAATTTGGAGCACAAATCTAGAATTAAATTATTTTTGATAAAATATTAGTATATCCATCAAATTTTAATTGAAAATAGAACAAAATTTATTAAAACTCTTCTTTTTTCATCCTATTACAGAATATTCATAATAAATAGAAAACATAACATTTTGTCCCAGAAAATTTTTTTTGATATAATCTAGAAATAAAATTTATATATCATTCGATGCGGCTTATCGAGCTGCTTCGAATGATACCAAAATCAACTCGATAGGATAAATATAAACAGAGTTATGCACATAATAACAATTATTATTATTAATTTGCCTGAGGGCTTTAGGCATAATAAAATATTTAAATAAGCATATTATATATCTTTCGACGCGTCTCAACTAGCTGAGTCGAATGACATCAAAATCAACTAGATAGGATAAGAATAGACAAAGTTATCCCATAATAACAGATATTTCCTGAGGCATAATAATTAATTGAATTATTGAGAATAAAATTTTTAAATAAGCTTATTATATATCATTCGACGCGGATTGCCGAGCTGCATCGAATGAGATCTAAATCAATTTGATCGGATAAGAATAGACAAAGTTATGCCCATAAAAAAAATATTGCCTGAGGGCAATTTAATAACTCAATTAATTTATTTAATTTCTTATTCTATTTATTTGCATTTCCCGATAATTTAAATTATATATGCTTTCTTTTATTATTCCACTTTTCTATATTAGTAAAATTAAATTATTCAGAAAAGAAAATTTAATTTAATATAGTATGTAGAAATCCCCTATCTACGTAAGAATAAAATTCCAATTTTTGCGTCACTAAATTCCTTTCTAACACAGACAACAAAAATCTTTAAAAATCTCAAACAAAAAATAATCTCTAAACCGTCAGAGATTATTTTCTAAAAATATTTTTTTGAATTTTTTTGAATGATTTTTAAACAAAAAGTAATTATATTAATTCAATCGCCCGCTGTTTAAAAGGATAATGAGGTAGAACAAAAGTGCTTACGTAAAGGATTAGCGATTCCACTCTTCAGATTATGTGACCTTAAAAATTTATGGATCGGGAAGATCTTATAGGGAAACTAGAAAAGTGTCTGAGCTGATGAACTGTTCCTTTCACCCTACATATGGGCTGGAAGGAATATCTCTAATAATAATTTAAGAGTAACTAAGAGAAAAGTATGAGTTTAGGGGTAAGACATTAAAAGCAACGGACGGAACCTTTAGTACTATGAGCAGAGGACCTCCTTCTAAGCATCGACCTTATCTAATCATCCACAATCATTCAGACCATTTTATCTCATCCCTGTTTTTACTAATATGTATTTCCGTATTTAAAGGGAAATCCTTCTTCAGGACAAGTCATTATATTTCAATGTATATTTCAATGTAAAGAGCCATTATATCCCGATTTCAGATATCCAGATGCCTAAATCTTAATTATTTTATTCCTTTTACTTCCTCGTCAAAAATCTTTAATATGCAAGTTTTAAATCCGCAAGTATCTGATCACTCTTAAAATGTCAAGAAGACAAAATGTCAAGTATTAAAATGCCAAGAAAAATTCAATTAAGTATAATTTAATGTCCAAGCATTTAATAAAACATTTATCCTCTTATTAAAGTGTCAGTACACTTTTTACGTCAAATAAGCCTTCGCGCAAACAGACTTACTATGGGGCGTTACGAAAGACGAGAAAACTGGGAAAAATTGAAAAAGATTAATTTTTAAATTTAATTCCCAGTTAAGCCACTCTTTTCCCTCAATTTTCTTATTGGGGAAAATGAAGAGATTTTCTTAGTTTTATATATTTTTTTAAATAAAATTTTTAATATTTTACAGAATTAATTAAGAATTTTAGCTTCTAACTTTAATTGCTACCCTTTTCTTAAATAATTTAAAAAATAATCTTTCAAGCTTCCCCCGCCTTCCTCCCGCCTTCCCCTCTTCTACCATTTAATTTACTTAGGTATTCTCTACCCAATAATTAATTAAAATAAAATTTAAATAGGCACTTCCAGGGAATCTAGATGCCCCACCTAAAAGCCTCAATTAAACTTGAACTTAGGAACTTGTTGAATTTTTTTAGAATTTCTACTTAACTATTCATTGTATGAGAAAATTAATTTTAATATATTACCTAATTATTTCTTTCGCTAATTTAATTATCAACCACCTCTAAGTAAAAACCACCTCTAAGTTACACTCCAAAATTTTTTAATTTTTTTGTTTAGTTGAGATAACTTGGAGATTATTATATATAATAAGATGTCACCTATTATACATTCTCTTGGGGTGGTGGTATAACTCGAGTCTGATTTATATAATTTCGTCCTCTTGACCTTTTTGTTCTCTTGACATTCTGTATTTTGGCATTTTTATTTTTGGACATTTTGTCTTATGGCATTCTGTCTTTTGGAAATTTTATCTTTTTGGCGTTTTGCTAATTATAATTTTTTTAAATATTTTTGCAAGTCTGAGATTGTTTATATGCCCTTAGGGTATTTAATTTCTCGGTTATTAGACTATTTACAATTTCATTGAAATAAAGTAAACTCTATGGCTTTATTAAATAAATATTTATTCATTTTATTTAAAAAATTTTTTTTGGATTTTCTTAGAAAATTCTGTCAGATTTTTTTAATTTAGAAAATTTATTTTTTAATTTAATTGCGTTTTCTACCCTTTCTCTTATTTTTTATAATTTCCGGATTATTATTTTATTAATTATATTTTATTTTATTTATTATACCCTTTAAGTACTATTTCCTCCTTTCAGTTTTTTAAAGCTAAATCTATCTAAAGCCCTAAAAGCCGTCAGAAAAGCTTCTTGGAATATTTATTATTTCATTGGATTTATTAAAAATTTCCCTTTAATTTGATAGAATCTTTGTCTTATCCCACTCTACTTAGTTCTCTTTGCACGTATAACTAATAAATTGTGATATTATAGAGAGGTGAGATATGTGGGAGATGTCAAATTATAAATTTAAACAAGTTGGGATATCTTACTTCCTTCCTCTAATATCGCAGTCTCCATCTTATCCCATCTCTTTATGAATGATTTTAGTTGGGATAACTAAGAGATTTTAAGTATGTGAAAATTAGAAAGATGTCCTATCAGAGAGAATCTAGGATAAGTCAGAGATTGGATAAAAACAAGAATCTCTGTCTTATAGCAACCATTGGGAATGATGGATAACTGAGGCTAAAGGAGAGATAATAAAGAGATTTTCACATATAACTAGTTTAATCTACCTCGCAAGATGTTCCCTGATAGCCTGGAGGACATTGGCAGTGTTCCACATCCAAAGCCAATTCCCCAGTTCCATAAGCATCAGCAATGTCCATATGAACATTTAAAAGTGAAGAAGTAGCACAATCACTAGTGCAACTTATTTTAATCAAAACAGCGTCCAAATCAGCTAGAGCCATTAGAAATTGTTCTCGGGTTATGGGTTGACCATCTTGGGAACGGCGCCAACCTGCTTCTGTTAATGGAACCTGACAAATTGTGGAAATAAGTTAAGTTTTAAATCTATCTAGGGAAGTGTATCGAGGGAGTATATCTTATTTACAATAAATAAAAAATTAAGGAGAATTAAAGGATAATTAATGGTTTACTGTAGATGAATGAGAGAATGGTGAGGGTCATTAGCGTGTAGCTTTATAAAATAGCTTAATTAACACCTAGAGCCCTGAAATTTTGCATGGATATCCTCAATACTGATATCTAACATCTATAAAAATTTCAGAATTTTTGATTTCATATTGCAGAATTTATAGCCGAATATATAAGAATTTTATGGGAAAATGTCTATTTCTCTAAGGTTTTCGACCATAACTTGATAAATGCTTAACCTAAAATCCTGAAATTTTGAGGAAAGTAGATAAGACTGTGAAGGATGTCCATACAAAGATTCATAATTCTATGTTCATATTTGACAATTATATAAGCCTACGCCCAAGCATGGTTTTAGTGATCACCCCAGCTATCTAATGCCCTTATTCTGGTTTTTTGATTTATTTCAGATTTATTCACCTCAATACTATTTTCAACATCTGGTTCAACATGTTGTTGATGAGTATATTCCAATTGTATATTATTTCCACGTAAAACAACATCTGCATCAGCTCCCCCAAAAGTAGAAATTCCAGAAGATGAACTTGTAAAACGGAAGGTGTAACGAAATTTTCCTCCATATGAAGTGACTTTATCACCAAGAAACTTTTGTGGGAGAGACCAATAAAGTTGAGTTCCTGTTGGAACACCGCTAAAGTCATCTAGCTGAATTGCGCCGTCTGTTACCTGAAAATTTTGTGAATAGGTAATGAAATCAGAGAAATTCTTGTTACCAATGCCTGACTGCTTGATTTGAAAGGGCTTCTCTGATCGGAACTAACAGCTTCCAATTGGTCAATATCTCCACGGGAATAGTCCAATTCTACTTTTGAACGACGCCAGTGACTGCTTTCACATACTGCGGTTACTCCAGAACACCAACAACGAAGGCAACCTCCTGGGTGGTCTTTTGAGATACTGTAGGATTCTGGAGCACATCTGTCACATGTTGATCCTTTAAACGTTTTTTGGATTATTTTAAAATTAATAGGGGAATACTGAAAATAAAGCAACTACTTGGTAGTATACAAGATGGAAGTTAAATATTTAAGGAAGGGACTGTATACATTATAGAGTGTCAGTTCTTCTAGGGCTCGTAAACATTCCGTACACAGTGTGTACTCACTATAAGAGGTTCCATAAAAGACAGAAAGGTTCTGGTTCCTTACAGAAAAGACAGAAAGGTTCCTTACAGAAAGGTTCTGGTTCCTACAGACTATAGAGGTTCCCTACAGACCAGTTTCCTTTCACTCTATAAAGCTTCTTCTTTTCTTTTAATCATTCACCTATAACGTTCTGTTTGCACTGACAACGTCCATCCCACTGGGGCTGTGTGCTAAGAGACCCAACTGCAGAACAAACAGGTTGAGGAGGTTGCCTTCTAGGGACACAAGTGCCAAGGTAACGCCCTCCAGGAATTCGTTCATATCCCTCAGCACAATCCTCACAAGAAGTTCCTGTATATCCAGGGGGACATTCACATTGTTCAACTTCCAGGGCGCGTTTTTCTTGAGTGTCTCTTGCTACAGCAATTTCCAAACTGGTGTCTCCAATACTGAAAAAAAATATTTTTTGATGTTAATTTTTATTTGATAACATTTTTTTGGCAATCTGAAGCCTGCCTAGAAATCTGTCCATATACTTGCGAATACTTTTTGTCCTTATTTTATCCTTGTTTTGGCATCTTGTACTTATTTATGGGCTAAAATTAGTTTGCCTTGTCATATTTGTCTTTGGCCATGTTGGCTTTTATGTCCTTATTTTTACTCTTATTTTGGCATTATTTTGGCATTTTGTCTTTATTTATTTTTTAAAAATTATTTTGTCATGTATTGTCTTATTTGTCCTTATTTTTTAAATTTTTGTCTTATTTTCCATTTTTAGCCTTATTTTTCTTAATTTTTGCAGTTTTATTATTTTTAATTTAATATTTCCATATGTTGCAAAATTCTCACAATAACATTCCAATAATAGCAACATTAAATTATTTCCCATAAAAAATTGTTTTGTATTTACAATTTTTAAAACAATTATCAAAAAATACAATTGCTTTTAAACATTTTAACAATTAAAATTTATAAATAGCCACAAAGAAAATATTTTTTTTTATAATTTTTTTCCTTTCCTTTTTTAAATTTGCTTAATATATATTTTTATATTTATTTATTTTAAAAATTGAATTATTTCCAAATTTAACTCTTTTCTTTGAAAATTAAAAATTTTAGAAATCTAGCTCAAGTTTAATTAAGTTTACAACTTGAAAAAATATATATTAAGTAATTCGATTTCTCTAGATAAGAGGAATGCACAAGGATCTTTATCTTATCACACCCTCGAGGAATAAAATTTCGTGTTGGTATAAATTGGAGATTGATATATTTGGGACAGGTGAGAGTTGAAAAATTTTGCTACTGGTACCAGGGATGTGATTTCTTCCGCTTCCGTCTAGTTCCGTCTTTTTTGCTCTTCCGCTTCCGTTTTTTATTTTCTTACGTTTTCTTCCGCCTTCCGTCTTCCGCTTTTTAATATACGGAATGGCCCATCCCTGACTGGTACCTCTATCAATAACTCCAATATATTCAAATCTCTGAATTATCACACCATACTTATGTTAAGTTCCTACTTATCCCACATTGATACTCCAATCTTTGAATTATCCCACCATTATCTAAGCTTTCAGCTATCCCATATACAATATATTCCAAACTCCGATTTATACCTTGATAAGGCTAAGAGTTGTATCTCAAGCTTTAAGCTAGTCTCTTCTTTAAGTTTAGTTTTTAATTTTCTTAAATTGTTACCAAGTTTTTCTTATTTTATGCCCACAAATTAAATTATTAGTTTATATTAAGAGCTATAATAACCCAATCAAAAACCAATAAAAAATTGCCAATAAAAATTGTTTACTTCTTTTATTTTTTATTGTTTAAACGGCAGTTAAAGGCTTGTATTTAATTGGTTTTTGGTACAAAATAAAAGAAAAATTGGGTGAATGGCAATTAATAATAAAAAGCATTTATGTTCCCTCCACCCTACATGTAGTGTGAAGGGAACACTAGACTAAATAAAGACATTACTGCCGTTATAACCGATCTGTCGTTGTATCCTATGGAGAAACATTAGTAGGATTTCTCAGTGGATCTCGTACCTTAAACTTTTTTCCATGACCCTTTCCTTCAGACAACTTATGTTCCCTCCACCCTACTTGTAGTTTGAAGGGAACAACCAAAAATTTTGTGAGGTATCTCTATATATGATACCAATCCTCTCAAACCATGATCCCAATTCTACTCAATGTTCTTCTAAGAAATAAGCTTAGTAAACACATTTAACCTTTCACTTTTAATAACGTCATAAAAAACTTTATTTCCCCATTAAACATTCAGGAACAAAATTCGCTTAAAAACAATAAACAAAAATAAATTATAAATTCAATTCATCAAAAATTCCAGAAAAGTTCACTTTATTCCACGCAATACATGACGTTATTTTTATTTTCAACAAAAAATCTTTCAGTTAAAAAAATTTTTTTAAGTTCATCAAGTGTCTATTTAATTCATTATTTAAGTCTTTTACGTCTAAAAATTTATTTATTTTTTTAATTACCACCTTATTCATCTGTCAGACATTTTTATTTATTTTTTTATTATTTTATAGCTCATTTCACCTTTTATTTTTTATTTGCCCTATTTTTGTCCTTTACTAAATGCGCAAGCAATTTTCCCTCTTTTAACGTCACCAAACCTCATAAACCTCAATTTATTTATTTGCCCTTTTTAATATTTATTTTTTCAACATTTTACTTAATATATAATATTTTATTTAAATATAGTTAACTATTTGCGTGCCTAATTTTTATTTTAATTTTCTCGACACTTCCAGGCTTATTTTGTATTTAAATAAAATTTGAAATATTTTATATTGTGTAAAGATCTAATTCAAAAATTTCCTTTAATTTTCATGATTTTTGCTACATTTTTAGCCTTTTAACAAAACAGCTGGTTTATTAAAATTAATAATCTTTATTCTATTTTAGTCTGTTTTAATCCGACTTATTCCATTAGTTGGGTTCTTAAGCTCCATTCTTTTAGTTCCCAAACTTTGTCTTATCCCAGGATATTTTTAACATTCCTTCTTCCTCCACGTCCAAAGCTTTCAGTTATCTCACCCCCTTTTAAATATAACACAGATTAAAGCTCTATGTCATCCCATCTATTTAACCTATCTTCAAGTTGACCACATTAATGATAAATTCTGATTTTTCGACCAGAATTTCTGAAATATGAGATCAATAATTCTGAAATCTTTAGGGATATTAGTTAACTATATTAAGGATATTCCTACAAAATTTCACATTTCTAGGGGCTTTTTAGGCTATTTTATAAAGCTAAGCGCTAATGAACCTCTCATTTCTCTCATTCATCTACAGTACACCTTTTTTAAATTAATTCTCCTTAATTTTTCTCATGGTTATTGGTGACGTTATAACCGGAGTCTGTTTGTATTTATAAATAAACCGACTTGGAAATATTGAAAAGATCAGTTATAAACCTTAAATCCAACTCATTCCCGGGTTGGATTTAAGGTTTATACTCATTCCCGGGTTGGATTTAAGGATTTAAGGTTATAAATCCAACTCATTCACCATTAATTAATTCCCGGGCAACGACTCTCTCTCTTTCGTTAAAATTCCCATCTCATTAAAGATTAATAAGTTGGCAAAAATAAAATAAATGTATGTTAAATAAAGGTCTTAATTAAATAATTTATAATAATAAGCTAAAATTAGAGCTAATTCTTGAAAAAATTTTTGCCGGTTCATAACACTAACTTTTAATAATATTCATAAGAAACTTTGAGTTATCCTCTATAGAATCAAACTTCTCTACTTATCCCAAGCTCTCAGTTATCACAAACCTCTAAGTTATCCTCCTATATAGCCCAAGTTGCTTTATCTTATCATACATTTCCACCTATCCCAAGCTATCAGTTAGCTCTCCTTGATATATCTCGAGGTTGGAATAAGTGGGAGAGTCATTCCAATTTTAATCTAAAATACTCATAAACAGAGCGGTCTGAAATTTTTTAGAAATTCTGAAAACTAGGCGTGTCAAAAATCAAATTAAATTTTCCGCTAAAATCCAATTAATCTACATCATAAAAACATGGACATTTGGTCCCAATAATATTTTTTATTTTTTTCCGTTTAAATTTTTTTATAGAAAATTAAATTTTTATGTTAATTCTATGACGTAAAGAAATAAAAATAAATTATTTAAAATAGAAAAGAGAAAATTTTTTAAAAATATCAAACACCGACTATTTTAAGTTATTATTCCCAATATATTGTGAGAAAATTTTGCTAGAAAAAATAACAAAAATAAATAAAAATAAATTATTTTTGACATTTAAGGAAAAATATTATTTTAGGAAAAACAATAAAAATTAAAAATGAATAAAATTGGCAAAAAACCGGAAGTTATTGCTCATTTCCGTTATGTCTTAGTTGAAGGTGCGTAAACCTCTATAACTCAGTGTCCTGTTAACCTTTTTAAATAAACTTTAGATTATCTGATAGAGAATTAAATTTGCTACAAAATGAGATAAGAAGCAAAATTTTAAGTTAATTAACAATAAAGTTATGGTCGAAAAACTCTAACAAATCTCTCTTCTCTATAAGGTTCTCTATCAGATTTTACTCCATAACTTTTCTTTCTGAAAATCAAAAATTCTGATTTTTGGTTATTTTGTAGCAAATTAAATCCTCTATCGAATGCTACCAAAAACTTAAAAAATGGTCTAAATGTTCTTGAGTTATGCCTCGTAAATTTATCCCATGCTCCCGTCTTTAGCTTCCACCAAATATTTATTTTTATACTTTTCTTTATTAAAGTTCAAAAATTCTGATTCTCGGTTATTCTATAGCTAATTCAATCCTCTATCCAATGGTCCCAAATCTTCTCAAAAGGTTCATTTATCAATGAGTTATGAGTCCCAGACTCGACTTAACCTTTATTCAATGAGTCAAACCTCCAATAAATTCCTTTATTTTTTTCTTTTTTCTTTAAATAACACTCCCATTTCCTTCAAAAATTAACTCTTTTTAACTCATTGAACTAAAAATCCTTTTCTTTATTAAATTTTCTTTATAAAATTTTTTTACATGCAATTCCAACATTTCCCCTTGCCTTCCCCCTCCATTTGCGTTATAAAGCTTTAAATGGATTATTTCCTAAAAAAGAATTCGCAGCATGTTCTTTTTTAGTTTCACGCAATTTTGCCGCTTTTCTCGTTTATTTTAGCCTTTTGGACGGATGAAAGAAAGCATTTTTTATATAAATATTTACATCGTTTCACATATGTTCTCGTGGCATTTTATTTTATTTTTTATTAATTTTCCCTTAATTTTTTCTTTAATATAATTTTCTTTATTTTTCTTGAATATTATTTATTTTTATTATTTTTAAGCAAAATAATAAACATTTTTATAGGTAGAAAACTAATTATTTTGCACGCGGTAACGTTTGCGCGAAGGTCCATAAAATAGACATATGACCACCTAGAGGTGTGAAATTTTGTTTAGATATCCTCAATAGTCTTAGATATCATCTTTAAAAATTTAAAAATTTTTGGTTTCATATTTCTCGATTTATGCCCGAAAAACTAAGAAAAACAGGCATTTTCCCCCAAAATTCTGACTTTTTTTGACCAGAATTTCTGAAATATGAGATCAAAAATTCTGAAATTTTTTAGGATGTTAGTTAACACCATTGAGGATATTTCTGCAAAATTTCACGTCTCTAAGTGCTCTTTAGACAATTTTACAAAGCTACGCGCTAATGAACCTATCATTTCTCTCATTCATATACAGTACACCCTTAATTATCCTTTAATTCTCGTTAATTTTTCTATTCAAGTAAAATTCTTTGTTTTCTCGACTAAAATTCAATTTTCTCCATTTTCCTTTCAAAATAAACGAATTTTCACCAGAAAAATAATTTTTCAAATAATAAATTTATTTTCATGTTTTTCAGTTGAAAAACAAAAATCTGACTGAATTTCTCCTAATTTCTTCAAAAATACCCCAATTAAATCCAAAAAATTAAATAAATTTATTTCAACATAATAATGTCCCCACCACTACTTTCCAACATTTTGGGCTCCAAACGACGTGGAAAGTCTTTTGGTGGTAATATGCTTACAACAGAAACAATGCTAACCCCTTATGAATTGGAGCAATTACCTTTAATGCTAAAAGAGTTGGAAAGGGCAAATCGCCATTTTTGGCAGATGGTCTGTTGGAGATTGGCACAGAAAAAAATTGGGAAGGAAAAACAATTGAATGTTAAAAAGTTGCAAAGAGGAGAGACGTTGATGTCAACTCCTCCTGAAAGAAGAAGAATGTTGGCTAATAAAGGTGATTAATTGAAATATGAGGATATAGAAGGGATATAGGGGACAAGCCTTTCTAATGAGTTTTCCCGTAACTAAAATTAGGAATTAATCCTGAAGGGACAAGGGTGTGTTATGTGATCTTTCACCTTTGTTCCCTTCGCACTACACATAGCGTGAAGGGAACATCAAGGAAGGAAGTAGTGATAATCATACGAATAGTGGATTCTGTGATATTCCTTTGGTTCCTTTCACACTGTACATAAGCTGAAGGGAAAATAAAAAGTTAATTGAGGGAATTTCAATAGTCATTTATTTCTAGGTTCCCTTCACACTACACATAGTGTGAAGGGAACATACTGGAAGAAAGTCATGCTATGGTAGATATAGGGGCAATTCCTTGCCATCCTCTACTCCATATAGTCCACAGGACATTTTATCTCAAGATCCCTCTTACTTAACTTTATCATCTTCCAGGAAAAGACGACTCTTTTGCCGATGGTTGTGCTCTACGTGAAGTAACTCGTCAACTAATACAAACCCTATGCTCAGAAGGGGGTTCAATAGATTCAGATACAGACCAACTTTTAGTTGATTATAAAAGGAGATTAATGCTTGACGATGAAGAATGTACGCCACCCCCAAAAATGTCACCCAAAGGGATAGAAAAGCGTCGAGGAGATTTTGCACTAAAGGGGAGGGCTATATCCTTCCATGATAAATTAGAAAATGTAAAACATATTGGAAATGAAGAAAATAATAATGGAAAGACTGGAAGTATTTCTAGTGGAAGTAGTAGTGGATATTCTTCTGAAGAACTTGCAGCGACGACAACGACTCATGCAAGTATTGTAGCGGCGAGACATAGAGCAACTAATTGGTTGAGACAGAGAGCTAATTCGGTAAGATTTTTGAGAAACTTTTGAGAGAATCTATTTGATAGTATGGATGAATAGCACATACATCTGGTCCCAAATTTATAAGTCCCATAGCTTGTCTTACCTTTTGGCAGTTGATCCCATGGTTTTTTTGTAAGAAGATAGTTAAAATCATAAGTAACAAAATATTTAGGGGTTATAATGTAGGGGTTTCCTTTTAAATATTATGAGAAAATTTGAATAATAATTTTAAAAATTCCATGGTTCTCTTCAGCCTACACATAGGGTGAAGGGAACATACAGTAACCTAGGGAAGAAAACTTTTAATAAAGTTCTTTTAATAAAGTTTAAAGTTGAAAACCTTTATTAAATTACTATTTAAAATTTCTGACATCTTGGACATTTGGTCCAAAATAGTTTTATTCTATTCATAGGCCTTTAAACCTATACCGCTTCATACCTTAAACATTTGATCCCACATCCTTAGCATTTTGCTTACAAATATTAACCATTTAATCCCGTAAAAGGACATTTTATTAATGCCTTTTGACTTTATTTCACATCTCCTGAACATCTATCCCATGCATTAGTTTTTTCATCCTCTACTTCACATATGTTAAGACATTTGATCCCAATAAACAAAAATCTTAATTTTCCAATTTTAAGACACGAAGTCGTTCCTCCCGACGTTACGTCTGTCAAGCACAACAACAACGAATTTTCCAACTTGGAGAACTCTTAAATGCCGAATTTCATTCCACAATATTCTCCCATCCAGAACAATTTGATATACATGAAAGAGAACTAAAATTGCTCGTGTGGAACAGATTTAGCCAGTTATTAGTCTCTCTATTATGCGAAAGAATAGATGATGGAAAGGATGAGGACAATAACAATCAACAAAAAAGCAGACGACATCGTTAAAAATTGACGGAAGGAATTAATAAGAAATAAATAAAATAAGACAAAATATCCCCATGGCAACATTATTCTATTTAATTATTTAAATGTTAAATTGTATTTTAACCGTTTTATTTTAATAAAAGATTAAAATTGAAAAGTTATAATATAGGGGTTTCTTTTTAAATATTGAAGAAAGAATTTAATGAAAATTTTAAAATTTTGATGTTCCCTTCAGCCTACACAAGGGTGAAGGGAACATAACGTACCCAAGTGAAAAAATATTTCGTTTTTTAGAGCATTTCTCTTAAAAGATAGCTTAGAAATTGTAGAAAAAAAATATTGAAATCAGCTTTTGCCCTAATCCTTTAAAGATAGTTTGTATTGTTCCTTACACTCTACAAGTAGGGTGGAAGGATCATAATGACTTTATGATGAAATATATTATAGAAAATGAGAATCGTGGTTAAGATTCAGGAATCTAAGATGGCTAAGAGGGTTAAAAAGACTAAGCTGTGATATATCAGAGATTGGGGTATATTAGAGATTATAGTAGAGATAATCTGGGATATATTAGAGATTGAAAAACGTCCACCTAGATAAGATGGGATAATTCAGATTTTGAAGATTTACAAAAACAAGATGGCAACAAGAAACTCCAAATATGTCCTTCTGCTTCAACTACTTCAAATCCCATCTAAGCCACTTTCCTAATCCAAACAAATCCAAAAACAATATTTACCTCATAAAACCAAACAATCGTTTCTATTTTAAAAATTTACATATTAATTTTTCTATATTTACATTCCTTTTTCGTAGAACATTTACTATTTATTAAAAATGTTAATTTGCATATGTTGTAGTTTTGCATGCAGAAATAAAAAGATTTAAAAATAAAAAATGGGAAATTCAATTTCGCTTGCAAAATGCCAAAAATAAAATTTTAGAAATGCCAACAAATATTAGCAAAAATAATTTAAGTAAAAGTTAAAAATTCTCCCCCACCTTGTACTTGTTTGACTGTCTGTATGTGTTGCTCGAATCATGAAGAGGTCCAAGTCGGCCAAAACCATCATTAAATCCTCACGGCTAGCAGAGCCACGTCCATCACGATGCTCATAGTATTGCTTAAAAATATGATTTTTTTGAATAAATATTTAAAATAAAAAATATTCTTGAAGTAAAGAACAAGTACCGGGTGCGGCAAATTTTCCCTACTTTTTCTTTTTTGCATAACTTTCTCCAATCTCAATGAAACTTGATAATTCTTTTTTTATTTTACTTCAATTTCGCTTGCAAAATGCCAAAATGTCTAGGAAGTTTTTTGGTATCAAAAAATTTACATTTAGTTATATTTAAGATAGACAAATTCGCCATCAAATTTTAGGTTTCATTTTCTAGATAAAAATGAAATTATTACGAGGTCTAAAATTTCGATATGGGCGTTTTACATTACAAAATCGAAATTCGTTTAAAATCCAAAACATGATTTCACGGGTTAAAATTTTCGAAATTTCAAATTAGAGCTTATTCGACGCAGCTCATCGAGCTGAGTAGATTGATACCAAAATTATTGTATTTGGGTGGTTTCTGACAAAGTTATCACCATTCAAATTTTTGCTCAAAAAATTGTTTTTATTTGCGTTTCCAGATTTAATGCCTTGTATATCTTTGATACATGGTTAATTCTTCTCAAATATATTTTTTTAACACTTCCTAGAGTGTCTTGGATGTAATAAAAAAAGAATTATTAAATTTTATAAATTTTGAAAAAAGTTATGCAAAAAAGAAAAAGTAGCGAAAATTTGCCGCACCCTGTATTCAATGTTGGTTCCTTTCACACTACAGGTAGTGTGAAAGGAACAATGAAGTAAACGACTAATTCGGAGTTTCAAAAATTAAGAAAAACGTAAACTAGAGTAGTATCAATATAGAAAACCAAATGATCTCCTTGAGAATTAATTCAGAAGTAATGATGTTCCCTTCTAGGAGTTCCCTTCACACTATATGTAGGGTGAAGGGAACACATAATATTTATATTTACAAAATACAAAATGAAATCCAAGCCTACGGAATCTTGAGTCTGAGTAAATGGACTGGGATATATGTGGGATATCTTATATGCTGGGATAAGTGAGAGAGTGAATGAGAGAATGAATGGAAAAATCCTTATGCCTTAAAATATTCTAAAATTTCCACCTCATAAGTCGGCACAGTAACTGTAAATTCTCTTCCAGGAGTGAATACAGATTCTTGATCTCTAGCACGATGAATCAAAGTAATACCATTTCCCTTGAATTTAATTACAATTTAAATATTTTAATTATTTTATTCACTCTAATAATAACAAGAGGTTCAATCCGTCCTGGGCCAGGGCCTTCATAGAGCAATTTAACTGATAAATCACCACCATAAGCAGTAACCTGAAATTGTTAAAAAAATAATTTTCTTTCCTTTGAAGAAATTATAGAGATATTTTTTTAAATTGTATCCAGTGTTCCCTTCAACCTACAAGTAGGGTGAAGGGAACATAAGGGGTCTTGAAGGAAGTGGTCTTGAAAAGAATATATAGTCTGAATAGGGTTTTAACTTAAAATTTTAGCAGGAACTTTTGTGTCGAACCTTAATTTCCCGTAAATATTATTAATGGAATATGTTTGTTCCCTTCAGCCCATAATGTAGGGTGAAGGGAACAAACTTGAGGATACTGTAGAAAATAAAATCTAAATCCAAAACTTAATAAAGGAAGGAACTTCATTCCAAATATCATTTTGAAACGTTAACTTTTAGATGTTAAATTACAAAGAAAAATTCAGAAAATTTTTTAAATTTCCAAAAAAATATTCAAAAATTTTTAAAATTTTTCACTTTATTTCCAAGAAATCGTTGAGGCATTTTCCAATAAAGTGTTTGTCCATGATGCGGTTCTTTATGACCAACAAAACCATAACGGTCAAAATCGAATTGAGTGCCAGGAGTAGTACGTCCATCTTGATCAGCTAGTTGTACTCCTTGAGCTTCTGCAGCAAAGAAAAGTTTCTCCTTAAATATATAAAAATATTTTTTAATATTGAGATTAGTTACTAAAATAAGGGAAAGATTATGAGATTTATTTATGAGGTTTAGTTAAGTTGAATAGATTAATGAGTTGAAAATCGAATCTAATATGGAGAAGGGCAGCCTATAAGACACATCCAATAGCAAAGCCATAACTAAAGGTAAAAAAATCACATCACAAAGATTTTGGTACCATTCGACTCAGCTCGTCAATCCGCGTCGAACGATATATAATATGGCTATTTAATAATTTTATCATGCCTAATGCCCTCAGGAAATAGTTTCTAAAATATTCGTTATTATGTGCATAACTTTTCCTATTTATGTCCAATCAATGTAATTTTGGTATAATTAGACTCAGCTCGAAAAGCCGCGTCGAATGATATATAACATGGCTATTTAATAATTTTATTATGGCTAATGCCCTCAGGCAATATTGTAATAATTTTTGTTATTATGAGTATAACTTTATCCTAATAGGCTGATTTTGGTCTCATTCGACAGCCCTCGTCGAGATGTGTCAAATGATACCAAAATCAATGAGGTTTGACATTTATAAGGTTACTTAATAGCCCTGTGGTTTGGGCTCGGGTGTGTTGGGGGCACCCAAATTAATTACAATAAAATTTAAATAAGACTATATGAAAAAATCATGACATTTTTAAAATAAATAGAAGGTAAAATAAAAATAAATAAAAACAAAAAATAAATAAATATTAGAAGCACTGCAAAACTTTTTCATTATAAAGTTGGTGTCTTATTGGAACGTGTTAGGGTTAATCAAAAAAGGTTAGGTTAAATTTTAATTTTTTATACCAAAGCCAACAGTGTTACTTACACATGGAATTTCCTGAAAATTTTTTAAAATAAGCAAATTTAATAATTTTTCGGCAAAAAATAACTTAAAAAAGCAGCAAGAATGAACAAAAAAACATGAACAAATTATAAAACAAAAAGCTAAACAGAAATGTTCCCAAATGTTCCCCAAAATGTTATAAAAATACAGTTACAGAAAAACACAAACTTACAATAGAAATCAGAATTTTAAAAAGAAAAATACAAATAATCTGATTTTTTAAAATAAATGTTCCTTTCAGCCCATGATAGGCTGAAGGGAACATATACTGTTGAAAAGGAATAATTATGATTAAATAAGATATAGAGATACAAGAAATAAAAATTCGTGTTTTCTGTTTAGAATTAAATAAACATGCTTAAATGATCAAAAAACATTCACCCTACCTTTGTTCTGAACAGCATACTAGAACGACATTTATCCGTAACTCCAAAACAAAAGCAGCGAAGACATCCCTGAGGTGCTTGATAAGATGTTGGACTGGCACAGGTTCTCTGTTCTGGTGGTGGAGCGCGTAGTTGTGGAATAGGTTCAGGCGCTGGTATTGATACTATGCGGACAATACAATCTGGGGTTGCTAATACACGACCTTTGACGTTTATAGCCTCACAGGTATAGGCACCTTGGTCTAATGGCCTGTAAGAGGATAATGATTAAAAAGATGTGATTTAGTAGAAAAAATAAATATGATATTTTTATGTTCCTCCCACACTACAAGTAGGGTGAAAGGAACATGTCCCTTCCACATTACAAGTAGGGTGAAAGGAACATATATTAAATCCCAACTGACTGAGCATTCTGAACAGTAAGAGTGCCAACACCTCCCTCCGATACTTGTTGGCATCTAGGAGGTTCACAAACATCTGCCCAATTTAAACGCCAATTAATATAAGGATCGGGAACACCAACAGCTCTACATGTCAATTTAAATTCACCGCCTTGTGGTACTACCACATTTGATTGTGGGGGTGCCACAACTGTTGGCTGGACACATCCTGAGAATTTATTTAGTCTGAACTATTTCCCCTTTAAATTTACCTATTTCATCGCTTCCATCATGACAATCATTTGTCCCGTCACAGTGAAAACTTGAAGGTACACACTGTCTCCCATCTTTACAACTAAATTCAGTTGATTGGCATAGATCTCCGGGTTTGCGTTGTTTGCAATTTATTTCATCAGAGCCGTCACCACAATCATCTACATAATTTTTAATTTTTAAAAATCTCACTTAATAATTTTCTTTACCATCCCCATCACATAGCCACATTTTCTGGACACACTTTTCATTGTTGCATCTAAACTCATTTGGCTCACAGTGCCGTTTGGAAGGACAATTCTATTAATTAATTAAGATTCTTAGATTAATATCTAGATTAATATTAAGATTTCAAGTAGAAACTTAATCCATGTTCCTCCCACACTATAAGTAAGGTGAAGGGAACATGCTGAAGTACTGAGCAGACTATATATAAGTTAAGGGTTTCCTTAAAAGATTACTAGGAAATTGGGTGAAGAATCCTTCTTTCCCTTAGCTAGTACAGGGAACTACATAAGCTTAATGTTCCTTTCAACCTATGTCCTTTCAGCCTAAAGGTAGGGTGGAAGGAACAACAGCTAGAAAAAAATCTGTCGATTATTTAGTGCCTTTCTATTAGAGAGGGTAATTTTAACAAATTAAATTCTACCAATTCATCAGATCCATCCCTACAATCCCTCTCTCCATCACAAACATATTCCATCTTTACACATTCATTGCCTCCACATGCACGCTCATTGGCACTACAAGTAATTGGTTGAGTTACTTGATTGTTGTCTGTTTGGAATTCTTGAGGTCCAACTAAATTATTTTTTAAAGTTAAGTTTAAGGGAATTGAGCTAATTCTTGTAGAAAAATGGGATTTAGAAAGAATTTTCTTTACTAGAGATCGGGTACTGTATCAGTCTAAGAGAATAAAGTTTTGCTTTTTTCTTCCAGATCCCACAGATTCTAATAATTTTTGGGCAAATCCAAGTTCCCTTTCGCCATTTAAAATCCATTTATACAAGACTCTCGATAGTAGAGACAAGAAGGAAAAGGATAGCGAGAGAAGTCGCCTATATAGGGAATTCCCTATATCGAGAGTTCATTAATAAGAGCTGTTTTGCGGAGAGAAAGTCGGATATAAAGAGAGTCGAATATTTGAAGTCTTTCTATTCTATCCATCAAATTAATTTAATAAAAACCCCTTACATGATTGAACTTGTAACTGTGCAAAAGCCTCAACGCTCCTTCCCTTATGCATTGCCAAACAAATATAACGTCCAGAATGTGCCAATTTTGTATTTGAAAATACAAGTCTTCCTCCACTCTCATAGACCCCATCAGGTAGTCTTCCACCTACTCGAGTCCACCTCACTTCTGGGTAAATGCTATTATCTGTGGCACGAGCTCTACATTCAAAACTGGCTTCTCGACCTTCTTGAACGGTTAATTCGGCAGGGTAGACGGTGATTTGAATTTCTGAAATTTTTTTAAAGGGAAATGGTTGATTTTGAGAATTTAATGTTAAATCTGTAGGTTAGGGAGATAGATCAAAGAGTTTAATTATAACTAGCTTTTAGAAGCATACGGCCACTTAGTCTTGTCTAGTAAATAAAATAGAGGTTTATGTTATTCTATAATACCGAAAAAAATTTTTTTTTTGTTTTCTGATATTTTTCATAAATTTTAAAACTAATATTATTTAAAAAATAATTTTCAAACAATTTTTAATAAATGTTTTTCAATTTAATATTTGATAAATTTATTTGAAATGGAAAACTTGGTTTGCGCGATCCCTCATAAGAAAGCCAAACGAGAATCTAGAGCCGTAAAATTTTGTATGGATATCCTCAATAGGGTTATCTATCATCGTTTAAAATTTCATAATTTTAAGTTCATTATTCTGAAAGTTATGGCCAAATAACAGAACAAAATTGACATTTTCTCTTAAAAATCGGACATTTTTGGCCATAAATTAAAGAATAATTAATCAAAAATTCTGAAATTTTTACAGGCCCTAGCTAACACTATTATTGACATCTCCACAAAATTATATAATTCTAGGTAGAGATTTGGCTATTTTATAAGCCCGCGACAAAACATCCCTTTCACTAAAAATTAAGGGAACATATTTCCTAAAGGAAGAATAATTCAATAAAAATCCAGAATTTTTTTTAAAAATTTTTTAAATAAATTTTCAGATGTCTACTAATTATTTTTTAATTTAAAAATTTTCTCCGAATAAAAAAAAATTTTTTTATAAACCTTCATTATTAGATCTTCGTCTAGCTGCATTTGCTGGGGTGAGGGTAATAATTAAATTTAAAATAATTAGAATAATAACAAAAATATTATTTTTGTAGTTATTAAAGGAAAATGAGGTAAATAAAGGGAAAACGTTGATTTTCTTTCTGTACCCATTATTTTGGAATTTGCGGTGCTCGCGCATACCGACTTGACTATAAAAATTTGGAAATTTAAATTATTAAATTTGGAAAAAAATACAGTAAAAATTTTAACTGTACAATAAATTAAATAAATAAACTTGAAAATAAATAAATAAAATAATAAGATTTTTTTGACAGTTCGAGGTATTTACCTTTCACAATATGAAATTTAAAAATTAGTGCGTAAAAGAAGGAAAAAATTTCTTAATTATGTATCTAAATTAGAGCTAAAATAGAATATAGAATATAGTAATAGATATAAGAATATACTAATAGATACAAAAATCATAATATCCATATGAATTGTGAAAAATTGATCTTATAAGGCAAAAATAGATAAAAAAATTGGCTTTATTGGTGTATTATCGAGGTAAGCTCGATATAAGAGACTTAATTTATCAGTCCTAGCATAGCTATTATAACACAAAAGAAATTTTATATATAACGCGACTTTTCGTAAAAAATGAAATTTTATGGCTAAAAAGGTCTCTTCTAACGAGATTTTACTGATTATTATTTTTTCAACTATTAAAATTATTTAAAAATTAAATCAGGCGGAAGATATGTAATAAAACAGATCACTAAAAATAAGAAAATAATGTTGAGAAAATAAATAAATAATTATAAGAAAAAAATTCAAGGCCATTAAACGGAGTGGTGGTTTTAAACGATTACTTGGAGAGAGATTTGTCGAGAAATTTTTGTTGAAAGAAAATGAAAGAAAAATAAAAGTTTAAATGAGTCATAAAAACAAATACTTTTTTAAAAAATTTTCTCACTCATTACACCTTTTGTTTTTTTTAATGTTTAAGTGAGGGGTGATTGTGAGGGGGTAGAATTAAATAGATTAGTAAAATGGTGGAATTAAATTGTAATTTTATAAAATAATTTTTTTTTAAAAAGAAGATGAAATGACGTGAATATTTTAAAAATTAAAAAAGAAATATTTTTTAGGTTAAAACTTTTAGAAATTTCTAAAAGTTGAAGGAACCTAAACGAGGCGTTTGCATTAATAACGCTTGGTTAAATGATTAAAAAACAGTCAAATTATAAACTAAAATTATGAAACTTTGCAAGAATATCCTCAATAAGCTTAAATAATTTCTGTAAAAATTTCAGAATTTCTGGTTTAGTGGCTGTGAAAATTTAATCGAAAACAGAAAAAGGTATGCCTAGGCTAGAAGCACTTGGTTAAATGCTCATAAAATAATAAAATTATTAGCAAAATTCATGAAATTTTGCAAGAATATCCCCAATAAGGTTACTTAAAGTATGAGAAAATTTCAGAATTTCTGGTTAAGAGGCTGGGAAAATTTTTATCGAAAATCAAAGTAACGTCGTCTTCAACTAGTAACGCCTGGTTAAATGCTTATAAACTAGTCAAATTATAACCTAAAATTATTAAATTTTGCATGATTATCCCCAATTGATGTAACTAACGTGTCTCAAAATTTCAGAATTTTTGGTTTTGTAAAATTAAAGTTATGGCCAAAAAGCCTCATAAAATAGACATTTTCTAACTTGAATTAGACATAAAATTAAAATAAAAAATTATTTTAATTTTTTATTCTAAAATGTTCTTAATATTTTAAAATATATTTTACTTAAAAATTTGGAATTTTAAAGGAAATTAAAGGATATATTAATTTTAATATATTTGTTTTGGTCAACAAATCTATGCAAACCACCCGCGCAAGTAATAATTATATATCACAATGATTTTTGTTTAGGTCAAATAATAGCCGATTTGTTGAGAGAATTTTGGTGAGAGAATGGAATAGATAATTTAGATAAAGGATTGAGTGACCTATACTTGGAAATGCATGATTGGTGGGTTGGTAAAGATTTAATGAAGGTTAGACGTTAAAGAAGGGGAAGAGATTGTATTTTGAATAAATAATAAAGAAAATTTGTTCAATAATGGGAACTAACGGGAAAAATCAAAATTGACAAGAAACAGTCATGAAAGACATGGGAAAATTGTAAACTTTAATTTGTCGCAGAGCTACTAACACGTAATCATTAATAATGGGATCAGGGCGATCTCAGCGAGCTACTAAATCGAAAAATCATAACTAAATGTAACAATTTCTTAGGAAGACGATTTTGGTACCATTCGACTCAGCTCGACAATCCGCGTCGAATAATATATAATATGGCTATTTTATATTTGTAATATGACTAATGCCCTAAGGAAATAGTTTTTAAAATATTCGTTATTATGTCCATAACTTTTCCTATTTATCTCCAATCAAGGTAATTTTGATATAGTTAGACTCAGCTAATCAAGCCGCGTCGAATGATATATAATATGCTTATTTAAAAATTTTGTTATGCCTAATGCCCTCAGGCAATATTGTAATAATATTTGTTATTATGTCCATAACTTTGTCTACAATTATCCGATCGGGATAATTTTGGTATCGTTCGATGCAGCTCGACGAGTCACGTCGAATCATAGCAAAATTGAACAGAGTCGATTTTAATAAAGTTAGTTAAAAGCCCTGAGGTGACATATGTCGGTGTGTCCACGTATAAAAATCCCCTTAAAGCACTTTTGCCCACTGATCCAATTAATTGAATGATCACAAAATGTTGCGATATATATTTTCCAATTACTATTCAATTGCTTTTAAAATCTCCCTTCTTTTATTTAACTAAAAATATTTTGGTTGCAGTAATACTAAACTAAAATCACGCATCATTCAACATGACTGTAAAACAAATCGAATAGAAGAATTGTTTAGAAGGACAATATTAGAGCAAAACAAAGAGAAAAGAATGCGCGATTTGTATTAAATAGAGGGAAAAAAAATCTGAAAAAAATTGAAAAAAAAATTTGTAGAAGAAAATAAGAAGGGAGTAAGGTGGAGGTTTGGGCCTTGATAGTATTTGCATTTTAATTTATAAAATAGCTAAATGATTACCTAAAATCATAAAATTTTGTATGGATATCCTCAATATTGTTAGCTAACTTCTCCATAAATTTCAGAATTCAGAATAAATTTCAGAATTTCAGAAGTTATGGTCAAAAATGTTAGAATTTTCATGAAAAATGATGATATTTTTGAAGCTTTTCAGGCATAACTTAAGAATTAGTTAACCAAAAATTCTGAAATTTTGGGAGAGTTAAATAAACTTTTGAGGATATCCTGCAAAATTTCAAGATTTTAGCTGCTAAATTGGATATTTTATAAGCACAAGTTCAACAATTATTTCACTATAAATACACCCTCCCAGCAAAGTCTTAAAAAAGAAAAATTTTTTCTAAAAATAAAGAGAACATGTTTTCTTCCAATTAAATATAAAAAATGGCAAATTTAATTGACAGAAACTTCAAAAGAAAAGAATCAAGAAAAAACAAATTAAATAGGAATAAAAGTGAACATTACCAATATATTTCTTTAATCGATCTAGACAAATTAATGGGATAAAATAGTAATAAAGGATATTATCTGATTAGAAGAATTAAAAAAGATATTGTTAATAGAAATATAAGATACTCTAAATATTCCGGAATAAGTATATTAATAAAATAAAGGAAACTAATAATAAATATACTTTCCGGAAGATATAATAATAAAATTTCCGGAAAATATAATAATCTGGACTTTCCGGAAACTACAGTTAAAATAAATTAAATAATAAAAAATTTTCCGGAAATTATAAACATTCAGGAAATTATGGTGAATATTTTCCGGAAAATATTAAGAGTACAATAGAATTAATTTCCCTATTTAAAATCACAAAAACAATACAATAGATAAAGAATATTTTATGATTATTGAAAAATAAATAAAAATTTTCAATTTGTAATTTAAGTGGAAATATTTACTAAAGAGGCTGACTTTAATTCTATTACTAGTAAAAAATCGAAAATAAATACCTTAATAATAAAAAATTAATTTTCTGCGCTAATTCGAGGCCATTCATTGCTTAATTAAGCAAAAAAGGGTCAATCAGTCTCACACTCTCCCATTCGTTTCAATTTCAGTTCCTCTAATTAATAGTGTTTTAATTGTTGTAAAAAAACCGCAAGAGAAAAAATAATACAAAGACAGTCTATTTATTTTTTAAATTGTAGATAGGTTACAAATTACAGTTAAAAATATTTATGTTTATTCATGTGAAATTAAATGTGGGTAATTTTTATAGAAAGGATTGTAAAAACAAGTCAATTTTTGTATAGGTATATTTAGAGTAATGAAGAAACTTTCCGGACCCGGAAGATATAAATAAATAATAATTAAATGTTAGGACTTTACGGAAATTATAATAATAATAATAGCCTTTCAGGAAAATAATAATAAAAACTTTCCGGAAAATATAGTTCAATTTATAAAGTAATAGAACTTTCCGGAAAATTTAAGTAAGGAAATTATTGTAAAAACATTCCGGTATGTATTAAAAAATAATTTTAACTATGTTTCATGAAAGAAAAATATTTTTTTACAAAACTCGCAACTTGATTTCTCCTTTAATTAATTATATTTAACTATGTATAATGCGCAAAATTGCAAATAAACAAAACTTAATTAATCTCAATTTTAATATTGGAATAAAAAATAAATTGATTAGTATGCTTTAAAATTAAACATCAAGAATGCAGTTAAAACGGGAAAATTTCTTTCTAATCTAATAAAATTAATTGTTTTTTAAATACCGCAAAGTCAGTTGTTTCAAATATAAGAAAATAGGTGCAAAAGAAAATAAGCTTAGGAATATCCAAAAAAGTGTTTTTAATTAATCGCCATCATGAATGAACTGAACAATTTGTTTTGAAAATAAAGAAAAAGAAAATATTATAGATAGTTAGAAAATCCCGTAATTAGTAATAAACATTTCCGGATAATATTATAAATAAAACAACTTTCCGGAAGTTAAGTTATAAAAACGGAAGCTAGCTATAATTTTTCCGGAAAATATAAATACAACGGCGAACTTAAGTAAAACTTTCCGGAAAATATAAAAATACAATAATGTAGTTAATTAAAAATTTCCGGAAAATAAAAATACAATTGTGTAGTCAGTTAAAACTCTTCGGAAAATATAAAAATAAGATCGTATTTTTTCCGGAAGTGTAATATTGTATGTGTAATATTGCAGCATATATAATAAACGTTCCGGAAACTATAACAATAATTACGAGTTATATTATTATACCTAAAAAACTTTCCGGAAGATATAATACAATATAGATTTATATAATTTCTGGAAGGTATAAAATTACAATAAATTAATATAAAATAATAGGAAACTTAGTGTCAAATAAATTAACAAAAAAGTTTGAAGAAATTAGAAATAAATATAACAGCTGAAACAATAAAAGAATTTTAAAGAAAATTGAGGACTACGGTCAACTTTTTCTCCTCTAACTGTTAATTTTAAACACGCAATATCATTGATGACAGCATATTTCTTTCTCGACAATTACAAAGTTTGGGACCACCTTCAGGTTTTTATGTTTGTTGCCACCTCTTGCGCATCCTCCCCCTTAACTTTCCACTACCCCTTTAAGGAGAGAGAGACTTTGACGCGTTTTCTCTCATTTCCTCGCCACACAGAGCGAAAAAGACATTCTCATTGAATTATAGCGGTTTGACACCATCGGGGAGTAGGAAAGAAGAAAATTACCAAAACGGGACGGGGGCTGCAGCAAATGGACATAAAAACACTGAAACTTGTTTTGTAACTCTCCGCTATAAACAAAACACCAAAACAGAATTTGTAACAACTTTTCCCAACTGATAAAATAATTTTTTTCTCTCTATCAATCGACTAATTCGCCATTATTGCCTTTGATTCTCTCACACATCTTTAAATATCCAACAGACAAAGAGATCTCTCCAAGAGATCAACAAATAGTAAAATAAATTATCAGGAAAGAAACGAGATCGGATTATAGAGAGATTTAAACAGATAAGATTGAAACAATGATCTTCAACCTAATAGAAGGAGACAAAAAGACTGTAGATGAACACAAACAGAAAAACCAATAAGGAAAAACGGAATAAGAGATATGAATGCCATAGTTTGAAGCCAATACTTTGAGATAAATTTTAAAGGAAAAAGGAATCGAAAATATTGAATCGAAAATAAAAAAAAGAAGGGAAAAATTAGCGGGAAAATAAAACAAAATAAAATATAAATTGGTTAGAGGAATATTTCAAAAATATACTTTTTTTAATTGCAAATGAGAGAGAAACGTGAAGGTTTAAGACGGAAGTTAAATGAAAAGGGAGGGGTTGTCTGAATTTCAAGTTTTTAAAATTTTTGAACAGCGCGCTAATTTTGTGATTATTTATTTTGATGTAAAGAGAGCTGATTTGATTTTGCCAGAGGGCAACTAGGAAATATTTTTTAGTGATATAAGTGAATGTTATTATAGAAGGTATGGGTCGCCCCCTGCAAATCCACGTACAAAAACAAATAAAATGCCGGCTGGATAGACATAATTTTCCTGGAAAGGGTGGAAATAATGAAAAAAAAACAAATATAAAATTAAAATATTTTAGTATATTATGTATCTTTTCTAAATAATAAAGTACAAAAAACATCCATCCCTCTAACGGAATAAAAACATTAAACATATTTGGCCATCCAAGCGAATAGAAGAAAATATTTTTGGATAATTAGTTTAATATAAAGAAGATTTTGCTAGAGGCGTGGAGGCGGAAAAAATCGAAATACTAGTGAATTATTTAAAAATATTAATAGGGATAGCTGATTTTATATTTGGAAAATTAAAAAAAATTTTTTTGAAGATCCCCTGGATTGGGCTTATAATGAGAGGCAAAGAGAGAATTATAAAAATAAAATCTCCAAACTATGGAATTTTAAAAATAAAAAATAATAAAAATATTGGAAGATATAAATAAGATATTTTTTTAAAATCATTTTGAGGGGGAAGATCTAAAAAATAAAATATAAATCAAGAAAAAAATATTTTTGAACAGCAAAGGTTTATTAGCAGCATTTGTGCTAAACACCTGCTATATTTGCAAATGGAGAAAAAATATTTTTGAAAAATTAAAAAGATATTTTGAAGATAAAAATAAAAGAAATAACGTTCAGATTGTATAATAAATGTTAAAAAAATAAAAGAATCCAAGGGAAAATCCAAAGGAAAAATTCTCAAGGTGTTGGATATTTTTTGTGTAATAAATAGCAGGAAATGCTACTTTTACGATTAAAAAATTATTTTAAAATAAATATTACAATTAATAAAATACTTTAATAAACAATAGTTGAAAAATAAAAAATATTAGTAAATGAATATTTCAAGTTTAATTATTGTATTTCAGAGTTATTTTTTATACAATTTTAATTTATTCAAGTTTAATTAATAACTTATTCAAGTTTCAAGTTTAATTATTGTATTACAAGTTTAATTTTTGTATTTGAGAGTTATTTTTGTATACAAGTTTAATTTTGTATTAAAAGTTTATTTATTGTATTTAGGTTTAATTTTTGTAACTCAAGTTTATTTATGTATTTCAATTTTTAATTTTTATTTGTTTTTGTAATTCAAGTTTCAAATATAAACGGAACCTAAAGCAATCCCCTCGCCCCAGCAAAAAATCAGCTAGACTTTAAATAAAATTAATAAACCAACCCGTTTCTTCTTCCGATACTGGACAGTTTTTCTCATCATCTCCATTAGCACAATCAGAACGTCCATCACAAACATTTGACCGTTCAACACATTTATCCTGTCCTGGACATAAAAATCCTCCTCTTCGCCTGCATTCTTCAATCCTTCGATTTTTCTCCTATTTTCAATATTTTTTTTTAATTTTCATTATAAAAATTATCTCACTTCCTCTGCCCTTTGACGCTGTTGTTCATGATATTCTGCAAGTTGTTTCTGCTCTTCTTCTTTTCTTCGTCTCTCAGCTTCTTCAGCTTCTTTCCAATAAGCTTGAATTAAATTTTAATTAAACTTGGAAATAAATAAAAAATAAAGAATAAAATATTCATTTTTGTATATTTCTAAAGTATTTTATAATTCAAGTTTAATTATTGAAATTCAAGTTTATTTTTGTATATTCAAAGTTTATTTATTTACTTTAAGGTTTAATTTAAATATTCCAAGTTTATTTATTGTATTCCAAGTTTATTTTATTATATTGAGAGTTATTTATATTTCAAGTTTATTATATAATATTTAAGTTTATTTTTTATATTCATCATTTAATTAAATAATAATAAATTTATAATTATAATAAATAAACTTACCACATCCCTCTTCATCCGAACCATCTGTCAGTCCACAGTCATAGTTTCGATTACAACGACTGGAATCTGGAATACAACTACCATCACGACATTGAAATTCGCCTGGAGCACACTTAAATAAATTAAAAAATTTTAAAAAGAAATTTTTAAAATAAAATTATAGAATATTTAAACTTATTTAATAATTTTCTTTCACAGGTATAGAATTTTTGTATTTCAAGTTTATATATGAAGTTACAGTTTTTTCAAGTTTATTTAGGTATTATTTTTGTATTATTCAAGTTTATTTTTGTACACTAATGTTGTTTTTGTATTTTAAGTTTTATTAAGGTTTATTTTTGTATTTGAGAGTTATTTTTGTATTTCGTACTTTTTTTTAATTTCAAGTTTATTTTAGTAAAATATGTATATTTTTACATAACTTCAAGGTTTATTTTTTGTATTTCCTTAAATAAACTTACATATGCATTAATCACATTTTCCGGACTTATTGTAATTATTTTCTCTTCATCTCTGCTTTCACTACTAACACAGTTACTTTCATCATATCCATCCCCACAATCATCAACATTATCACATAATGAGGTATAATGAATACATCTAATTGTAGCTGTTTCAGGGCATGGAACTTCTTCCGGACCACATTGTCCTTCTTTATCTTTTTCCTTTTTTAATCTTTCCTCTTCAAGTTGTTTAGCTTTTGCCTGCATTACTGCGTTTATGAAATAATCTGAAAAATTAAGAAACATAATTTGTGATATATTTTAAAAATATTAAGCAAATCCATACCCTCGCTATCTCTCTGATATAATAAAACAAATTGTATAAGTTGATATTACAATAATGTTTAAGGAAACTAAGTTATACCTCTTTATAAGGGCATTCCTTATAACATATTATAATAATAATGCCTTACACCGATCTTGATGAATGCCTTAATTAATAATTTATAGTGAATGCCTTCGATCTTTAAAAAACTCCCGTTTGTATTTATAAACCAGTGCTCTTATAAAAGAGATATCTTAGTGACAAAGTACGGTATTAGGCATAATATATGACTTTATTTCCCTCTTCCTAAATATTTTTTCCCTCAAAATCCACGCTTAATACAAGCCTAATAAAAATTTTTCACATAATTTTTTTACCCTGATACCCACAAAATTTTTACTATTTTTAATTAAAAAATTTTTCACTCAAAATTATAATTAAAGATATTTAATTCACCGCATGTTTTCTCATCCGTTTGATCTGCACAATCATATTTACGATCGCAGACAAGGTCTGGAGAGATACATGTTCGATCCTCGCGGCAAACAAAAGAGCCTGCTAGACAATCTTCTGAAGCTTTTGAAGCAGCGAAGGCATGTGAAGGTTGAACTGAACGTTTCTCATTTCCTGAAAATTATTTTTAAAATAATTCTAAATTATTCCTTTAATTTAATTTTATTTTTTTCAAGAGCAGTAACTTCCCAAAATTTCAATTATTTATTCGGATGAGTGAGCAAAATTTAACTCAATTAAAAATATAAAAAGAATCACTCATCCATCACATACATCCATCCCTATGATTAAATAAGTCGAATCTGGATATAGTGTCAACCAAAATGCGGCTAATGACCTGGACTTATATCCGTCGTTTCTTTTGGGGTACGTCCAATCAAGGTCATTTAGTAGCCTTTATCATAACCGGATTCAGTGACATTATAACCGGATTTTGGAATTGTCTGAGCGAAAAATGATAATAATTTCCGCTAGGGATCAGACTACTCGAACTTTCCTAAGGCGAGTACTTGTTTCGGCCTGATCTCCAATTTCAAAAATATTTTTTCCTCATTTTTATTCTTCCCTCACAATTTTTTTCACAACATTTTCTCTCAAACAATAATACAAAAAATACATTTTACTCAACAAAGGTCACCATCTCTCAAATATTTCTTTCAAAAAAATATTTCTTTTATTCATCCCTTCCATTTAGAGAATTGATCGTCAAAAAAATATTTTTATTTCTCTCAAATCGATGACTAGATCCCTTCCCATACATTTTCTTTCTTATAGAAATAAAATTGTTTGGGAGCGCCGCCAGGGAAATATCAAAATTGCATGAAAATTATATCGCGCACCTCTTCCAATCTGTCACTACTTTTCCGATTTTTTCCGATTTTTGCTCCTCCTTTCCTCCCAAACTGTTGACATTAAAAATGGTCATTGTCCACCTATTCTCACACTTTTTCTCACTTTTTAATATTCAAGTTTTTCATTCTTTTATTTGTTCAAATTTGTATGATTTTAAATTAAATATTTGTTTGACTTGTACAATTATTCAACTAACAAAAGAATGAAAAAAGAAACATTTTTCCTTAATATTAAATTTTTCTCAAATATTTTATAAATTGAATACCTCCCCATCAACCTCCCGCTATTTTTAAATTAAATTTTTGTATTTAAAAAATTGTGTACAAAAATAACAGATTTTATCCAATACCTTAAGCAAATAATTTCAAATTACAGTATTTTCTCGAATAAATACCCTGGGTAATTATTATTATCAACCTCACTCTGGAAAGGTAATTATTACAGAGGGGGTAATTTTATTAATTACCCCCCTCTTAATAAGAGGGGGGTAATTAATAAAGATTATTTTGATAGGGTAATAGCCCCTTACATATCAGGGGGTAATTATTGTTTCAAAATAATCCTGGAGGGGGTAATTATTATGGAGGGGGTGATCAATTGAGAAAATACGGTAAATCAAATTATTTAACTCAATTTAAAAAATACTACTGAAATAAACTAATAATTTAAAAATTCTTTTTAAAAAATCCTTTAAAATAAAATAAATATTAATTATATACTGTAATGAACCAACGCTTTAAAAACGGGCTAAACTACAAAATTGAACAAGAAAAACAAGAAAAACAACAAAATTCATTCAAAAATCAACAACAAACATCAACACCCTCAAAAACATCTCATCCTCCTCTAAAAACATCCACTCCTCTATTTAACTACCCTCCACTGCCAAAATGGGAAATTAGACTATGTTGGCTAGTAACCTTCGGCACAGTCGCCTATGCCTGGTTTTGTGTTTGGCTAGCAAGTTCTAAATGGGAATTTAAAATAGGCAAATCACAAGCTTCAATCAGCAATTTACTCTTTTTTGGAATTAAAATAAAAGACGAATCTAATTGGGAGTGGTTTAGATGGAGCCCTTTTGCTACAAGCCAATATCTGCCTCTACTTGTTGGACATTCTATTTTATTCAATTTTCTTCCGGTTTTCTTTCCGGAAAAAATTTGGAATAAAATTTATTTGTTTGCGTCGATGGCTGGGTCTGCGTGGGTTTTTACTCCGAGACTGTTATTTGCTTCGCTTTTACAAGGATTTTTTATTTTGGGCTTTACTCTGTATTTCAGGTAGTTAAATAATACGGTAAAAATATTTACAGTAATATAGAAATAGCCAAAAATGACTTTTACTGTAATTTAACCTAGATTGTGGCAAAATGGCAAATTTTATTCTAAGTGACGATTTATGAAAATAAAATAAACTTTAATTAAAATAAAACTTTAATTAAAATAAACTTTAATTAAATAAAACTTTAAATAAAAACTTGAATTAAAACTTGAAGTAAAACTTAATAGAAACTTTAAATACTGAATATTTCAACTAAAATACAAACTTGAAATACAAAATTTAAAATAACGAAAATAAACTTGTTCGACAACTTTAAATAAAACTTTAAATAAAACTTGAATAAAACACAAAAAAAACACAAACATTAAATAAACTTGTTCGACAACTTTAAATAAAACTTTAAATAAAACTTGAATTGCAAATGAAATAAAACTTGAATAAAACACAAAAAAACACAAACATTAAATAAACTTGTTCGGACTGTATTTTCTATTTCCAACCAAACTTTCCCAAACAAACATTTAATTCTAACAAACTTTCTTTTATAGACGAACATTTATTGTTTGGCTAAGTGCTTTACCTATACTGTATGTTGTGATGAACCATACCGATTGGATTCACAACGATGTTTTTCTTGTGTTGTTGTTCATTTCATATACTCTACTCTCTTATATTTCGTTTTGTTTGGAGTTGGTAAAACAACAAGGAAAACAAGAAGAGAAATCAGAAAAACAAGAAGAAAAACCAGAACATCAACAAAACATTCAGGAAAACAAACAACAAAACAGACCAGAACAAGAAGAAAAACATGAAAAACATGGAGAAAAACAACCAAAAATGCCAGAAAAGCAACCAAACAAACGTCAATTTCCACCAGCAAAACAACAAGAAAAATATCAAAACAACCAACAAAACATCCAAAAACAACCAGAAAAACACCTTTTAAATAACTCAAAACATCCAATTTATTTGTTGGAAAGAATGTTGTTTTACACTTTTTACCAACCTTTTCTTTTCTCCCTAATTGTTCTTTACCCTGAATTTGAGAGACAATATGCTTATAGAAATGCTAAACAAAGGGATTGGATTAAAATAATTTTTAAATGTTTCCGTGTTGCTTTCTGGTGGGCAGTTTGTGAATTATGTTTACATTTTGTTTATTTTGGCTCAATCGCTTTGGATACTGAATTTATGCAAAAATTGCCTAAAGATCAGTTTGTGAGTATTGGAATGGCTATAGGTCGGATTTATTAATAAATTTTTGGTTCTCGAGATATTAAGAGGAAATATAGGGGACCTAGATGATATCGTTCTGAAACTAAGGGACTATATGGAGCCTAAATTAAGTATCTACTGTCACTACGTAGGGTGTCTAACATGGTTGAGCAAGGCCAGGAAAAGAGTCAAAAGAGTCATCGGGACGAGTTTTCAAGATAACCCGGCACAATATGGAGTCTACTATTTCGGTTTCAACATGCCCCTGAGTAATTATTATGAAGGTGGAAGGTGGATTAGGGAGGTTAAATGAGAAAATAAGAAATATCAGGAAGGGTCTTCTACCCTAAGGGCATTATAATCTGAGTCAATTGTAGTAATAATTCTAAGATTATTAACTCATAAGATTGAGGAACAACCTATTAAAAAATAAATTTTAAAGGAGCCTTTTTCCATCTAAAATATGTTGTTATATTTGGACTTCCGGCTATTTTTGCCCTAATTGATGGAATGCAACCGCCAGATGGTCCTATTTGTATATCTCGTGTTTCGCTCTATTCTAAAATTTGGAGAGGTTTTGACAGAGGGTTGTATGCATTTTTTAAGGTAATTGAGAAATTTTTTGACTTAAAAGTTGGTTACTTATCCTCTTTATTGACATAAGTTTTTCCAGCTTAATTAAAGGTCGGAACTCTGATTTGGCCGGACTCTAAGTTAGGCCACATTTAAAATATTCAACAAAAACAAACCCTAGTATTCAAATCTAAAGCTTATTATCTCGTTCCTCAGGTGGGATAAGTCAGAGCTCTTACTAGATCAACATCTTTCTTAATAATCTCTTATTATCACTCACCTAACATCTTTGGTAATTCCAAAATTTGAGATAATAAAATAACCAATTATTATTCTAATATTTTCGAATATTTTCTAAGTGTCAAATATAGTCTAATAAATTTTGCTACCATATTTATAAATATTTTATTAGTAACTAAGATTAAAAGATTTACAATAATAATTTTATAAGTTTTTTAGAGACTAATAAAATATTTATAAATATGGTAGCAAAATTTATTATGGTATATTTGGCACCTAAAAAATATTCGGGAATATTAGAATAATGATTTGCTATTTTATTATATCTCTAAATGATCTAATAAAAGCCCTGATTAACAGAACCTCAGATCTTTTTCATATTAAATAATAATGGTATCTGACGAGGGAGGTCCTCCAAATAATTCTCAGTCGTTGTTAACTGAAGATACAAAAGAATCTTGCTTGAGAGGCTCTTCACTTATCACTCCTCTAAGTTATCCTAAAAGTTTGTTTCGTATTAAAGGTTTGCCTGGATTTGAGTTTTAGACATCCCTGTCCTCTATCCTGACATATCTCACTATCCCGAAAGGTTGGGATAAGTTAGAGATTTTATTTAATTTACTTTTTTTAAATCACTCTCTCTCTCAAAGGAATACATTTTTATCCCAATTTGTTGGCCTTCATTTTCACTACCCAGAAAGCTCATTGGCCTATGCATTTCCTTTACTTTTGTTTTGCTATGGCATGGATTTTATCATCACAATATTGTTTGGATTGGATTAAACATTGTGGAACTTAGTATTGAGTAAATATTTAATTTTTTATAATTAATATCGAAAACTGCCACATTTTCTGCCATAACTTCTGAAAGATTCAACCAAAAATTCTGAAATTTTTAAGACTGTTAGTTAACACCTTCAAACATATCCATTCAAAATTTCACGCCTCTAGATCCTCAAAAGGCAATTTTATAAGAGATATCCCTAATGGTCTCAGAGTCTTAAAGTAATACACAACATTGACAAGAAGGAGCTTGTTCTTTTTAATCATAAGTTCTGAAGTTTTAAACAGAAAATTCTGAAATTTCCAGAAATGTTAACTAACATCCTTAAGAATGATCAAGCAAAATTTCAAGTCTCTAGGTTCTCTTTAGGCAATTTTACAGGCTTTCGCGCTAATTATTTTTAATTAAATTTTCCCTTAGATTTGCTTCAAAAGCCATATATTCAATACCAAAAGTTCAAAACTTTCGAAAACAAATATTATCAGATTTAAACTTCCGTCGATTGCTAGGATGGCTACAAATTGTCCCCTTTGCTTTTGGTTTATATTCTAATTTTTATTTTCTTGGGGGATCTGCCGTTGGATGGTTATTTGTTCAGAGAATATTTTGGGAGGAAACTGTGAGAGTTTTATTAAAACAAAACTTATAAAACAAATTTACAAAACAAACTAAAAATACAAAATTATTAAATACAACAAACATCTCAAAAACATTTACAAAAACATAAACATTGCAAAATTAAGACTCAAAACAAAAATCAGAACAAGCTAAAAACATCTAAAATAAAAAATAAAATAAAAATTACGTAACAAACATAAAATAAATACAAAAATCTGAAACAAAACTAAAAGTACAAAAGTATCTAAACAAATAAAACTTGTTAAGAATCAGAAATACAAAAGTACAACAAAAAAATTAAAATAATTACTAAAAATCAGAAAATTTTACTAAGCATTAAAATTACAAAACTAACAAGAAAAAATACAAAATCATTTAACAAACTGTAAAAATACAAAATCAGAACAAATCAAAAACATTAAAAACATCCAAACAATAAATTAAAAATAGAGTAACAAACATCAATGAAAAAACAAACAAACACAAAATTAAAAAATAAATACAGTCATCTAAACATTAATTAATTTTAACTCCTTACAATAATTTAGATCCCCTTCCGTTGGCCATTTATTTTATTAATTACTTGTGGATATTTTTACACACAAATTGCAATGGAAATAGAAAGATGTTGGCCAGAAAAACGAAAAGTTTGTGTTTTTCAAGGGATAAAGAATGCATCTTTTGGAGAAGAAACAAAAAAATATTAAAATTTTTTAATATTTTGAATTAATTTTTTAATTGTATTTTCACTTATTTTTCACGCTTTTTATTTAATTTCCAGGTCTTACTGTGCATTTAATTTAATGAAAATTTAAATTGAAAAATTATATATTAAATAGATTTTTTAAATAATTTTATTTTTTCACTCTCCTTAATTAATAAATTCAATTAATTCATATGGAACAAGATTACTGTTATACACCTTTAACTATTTTCTTTCCCTCATGAAACTCGACTCGGATTTTAAACTTCGGATATATCTCACGGTCCGATCTTTAATGCTCCCACTAAAAATAGTGTCAGGGGTAAGGACACACCCGGCAGCGGTCTTTTGGGATGACATTATAAACGGAGTTAACGGTATATCTTAACTTAACAATCCTCTATGTCAATTATTTAACTCTTTAATTAACCCAAACTTTAATCATTTAAACAATCAACTTGCCTGTAGGGCAGTAAAGTTCATCACTCGGACGGTGAAGCAACATCCCCAAAGCAAATGCGCGTTCCTCTACATCCAAAACACAGTCTTCTTTTCCATCACAACGAAAAGATATTGGAATACACAAACCATCTGCACATTCCCATTCTTTGATTGGATCACAATTACGACGCGGAGTTAATTCTTTAAACGGAAAAAAGATTATTTCGAAGGGAAAATTTAATTAAATTGACAAGTTTTTGTTAATTTTGAATAAGATTGAACTGTAAAGGATGATTCATAAATTTTTAATCTGGGGAAACAAGGATGAGGAATGTTTAACAAAGGTATTCAGACAAGGTTAAGTCAAAAAATTGAGCCGAAAATTATAGCTAGGTAAATAATCAGTGTTCGGTTAAAAGTTTCATTACGTTACATTATAGCGAAGACATAGAGGCCGTCGTTTATTCCAAGGATCAAATATATCACACAACTTTATTGAAATTCTTGGGGATACACAACTATTATAACTGGTGATTTGATCAGTTAGTATTAATACATTGCTCAGACTAGGACTATCCCAGTGCCATTACTAAAAAATTATCCCTAAAAATCTCACCAGCATTTTTACAGCATTGTCCATGTTCACAGGCTGTTCCAGAAGGGCAAACTGAGTGGGACCAACAATAGGTAGAGCCATGAATGCTGAATTCTGGCAGTGAACCATCTGGACAAGCTAGTGTAGGGGAAGAGAAGGGTCCTAGGAAAAATTTTTAAAATTAATATAAGTTATTTAAATTTTATTTTCAGGTTTATTTCCAATTTTTATTAAAAAATTCTGTATAATTTATATAATGGAAAGAATAAAAAGGTCGGTTCAGCGCCATATTAACTACAGTATATTTTAATATTTTAATTTATTAAAACTAGGATAATTTTTTTGATTAGGAATTTTTTTTTAAACAAGGCCCATTAGTCCAGTTTTCTATTTTATTATGCTTAAATCCATTCAGCACCTTCAACCGGCGTAAACTCAAATCCATCCACTGAGGCATTTATCCACCCAATTCTTCCATCCTTCAATGCCCTCATTAATTCCCATTTTAAACGATGAAGTACAGCGATAGAAGTATTCAATGGAAGCTCAAATATTAAATCAATCGTGGCAATAGTACCAAGCACTTGGTTATAACGAAGCCTGATGACTCTTGATCCCCTATAAGAAGGCTCTGTCTGCCAAAACAGATTGAAGGCTTCGTTTATATTTTCAGCTGTTTGTTTAAATTCATGGCTTGTGTTGTGATTGAGATGTTGGCTAAATGGCTGTTCAGGTAGATTTAGTACAATCCGAATAACATTTCTGGCAAGATGACGTGTCGGAGGAGGTAGAGGGCATAGGATGGAGTTAAACAGAATTTGAATAAGAAAGAGTATGATGAAAATAAATTTTGAATGATGGCAGCTAGCCATCATTTTACTTAATATTAAATTTATTATTTTCTAAGATTCGTAGAATTAATGAGGATAATTTTAAATTAAAAATGTATTTCTTTAAAAATTAATATTGAGTAAATAAATAAATATTGGTAAATTTCAGGGATAAGTAGATTTGATAATCACTGATTTGAGTATCCAATAGAACATTAAAGTGATAATTTCAATAAAATAAATCCCAAAACAAAATTTTCTGAATTAAATGGAATAGGGTAGAATTTGAAACAAATTATTATCTACAGGGATAAATAAATTATCATAATTAATGATCATGATTATAAACTCGATCAACACCAAATTATATTTATTAAAAAAATTTTAAATAAATTTATCTGCCGAGATAAGAAGGGATAAGAATGAGACTAAGTAACATAATTAAGGATCATGAGTAACGAATCGCAAAATCCAGAAGTGAAATTAAACAAATAATTTTAGAAAAAAATAAAGAAATTTAGAAAAGATAAAATCAAAGATTGATTTAAATATTTTTAAAATAATTTTTTTAAACCGATAGCTATTACCAACAAAAATTCGCAACAAAAATTACAAAAAAAAATACAAAAGAAAAACAAAAGGATTTAAAAACAACTAAAATAAACATAAAACTAATAATTAGTCAAGTACTTTGCTCAAAAAGAAAAAGGGTTATTGAGAAAGAGGTACTTGGAAAAAGTAGTTGATCTGTTGCGAGAATCGATCCTAATGCTCTCAATCAGTAAATACGGTTTATTTGTAAATTAGCAGACAAAACTGGGGCAGACTTTTTAAGTAAAGAATTAAGGTATGATAGTATTCTATTACAAACTTGAATAGATAATATAAAAACCGGAAAGCTTAATAAAGCAAATAGAATGTTTTAGCGCTAAGTTTCCGGAAAGTTTAAATTTAATATAAGTAATATATAAAAGTATACGGAAAGTAATATAAATATTTAATTAATATAATGTTTCCGGAAAACTTGAAATATAAATGTTTCCGGAAAGTTTAGAATATAAATACTTCAGGAAAAACAAACATTGATACATTCTTCCGGAAAGTTGGAAGAAAATATTAAATATAGGTAAATGTTTCCAGAAAGTTTTAAACAAGGTAAATGTTTCCGGAAAGACAAACATTGATACATTCATCCGGAAAGTTGGAAGGAAATATTAAAGGTATTAAGGCTAATTATTCAGATTTATAAGCAATAAAATAAATAAATGTTCATCATTGCCGGAAAATATGCATAATCATGCGCAGAAAAAAAAGGAAAAGCCGCTCTGCGTCAAATATAACACAAAAGAATTTTTTCGTTCAGTAAACAATAAGTATTATGTAATCTTTGAAGTAAATATTAAGTGTCTATTAGCAGAGGATAGCAAAGGCTAAAGACTCAAGTTTTGTATTTTTTGTGTTTTGACCTAACTGAATTGCTTTAGTTTAATGATTCGTTTGTTTAGTAAAATGAAGGAATAAAAAATTTTTAATTGATTTTAAAAAAGTTGAATGTTTATTTAATTTAAAATAGTTAAGGAAATGATCATAATTTAATAAAGAAATGGAATATTTTAATTTTTCCGGGAAGTTTAATATAAAAAAGTGTAATATAAAATAATATAATTCCGGAAAGTTGTAAAATATACCAAAAATAATTCCGGAAATTTTAGACAATAAATAATCATGCTAGAAGCTAAATTGAATATAAACATGTTCGTAAAGTTTTAAGTAAAACAAAAAATGTTCTCGTTCTGGAAAGTTCAATTAATATATATTATAAATCTTTCCGTAAAGTTTTGACAATACCTATATTCCGGTAAGCTAAATAAAATATAAACATTTCCGGAAAGTTATAAAACAAAAGACAGTATAGTAGTATTTCCGGAAATAATAATATAAATTATAAATCTTTCCGGAAAGTTTTAATTTAGGTATATTAATGTTAAAAATCAGTTTAATATAGTTTTCTATATTAAACTGCCATATGAAGGGTAAAGAATTGACTCATTCTTTTTTATTTTTATTAAATGCTAAAAGCGAAAATTAAAAAAAAAATAAAAAAAATTGATGATTAACAGGTCAAAAAATGCAAAAAAAAATATTTTTTAATTTAAACGGGTTTTTCTTTACTTTAAAATTGGCAAACGGTTAGAGAGAATAATGGACATAAATAAGCATTTGAACAAACATTGCCGGCAATCTGATTGAAAAAAAAGCAAATAATATTTTTTAGTTAAAGGGGGATTATAGAGGGAGAGGCGACTTTTTTGCGCGGGTCGAGAACATCTACGCTTTGAGAAAATGGCTAAAAATTAAAAAAAAATATTCAAAAATGTTTTAATTATTCCAATAAAGCGTTCAAAGGCTGAAAGATATTTTTACGGGAAATTATATGTAGATGAAAAATTGGAGAAGAAAAATAATTTAAACATTTTTAAAATAATTTTTACATTTTAATTGCTTTATTCTTTAAATTAATTTTAATTATTTTTATTAGGGCAGTTTTTATTATTAATTTATTTAAATAATTTAAACGAATATTTATTAAAATAACTATCGAAATAGATAATTTTTATTTTATTATTTTATAATATGAAATTTAATTTTTATTATTAATTTCTATTTTAATAAATTTTTAGAATCATTTAAAAATTAAATCATTTAAAAATTAATTAAATAATTTTTAATATTCATCATAATTTTCAAATATTCTAATAAAAATTAAATTTCAATTGTAGAATAATAGAATAAAAATTGTTGTTAATCTTGTTAATCTCAGCTAAGTCTCTATATCCTTTTGAGAATCACTGGGTTTTCTAGATCATGAAACTAAAACAAAGAATGTTAATGGAAGAGAGTGACAGTCTATCTCGATCAACATATAATTAAACGATATGTCTATATTATTTGGTTTCCGGAAATATTTTACTTAAAACTTTCCGGAAACATTTATATTTGAAAATTTTCAGTAAACATTGATGTTAATTAAATATTTATATTACTTTCCGGATACTTTTATTGTTAATCTTTTTTAATATTAATTTAAAACTTTCAGGAAACTTAAATTCTATTTCCTTTATTAAACTTTCCGGTTTTTTAAAAATATATTAAGTTCGTAATAGAATACATGAATGATATTAAAATCTAAAAAACTCTATTTTTACTTTAATTCGAATTATTTGAATTCTAAGCTCATTTCTAGAGGGCATTTTATTAACAGGAAAAATTAAAATAAATGTATCAAAAGGCAACAAATAATATTTATTGCCTATTTAACTATTGAAGAATAAATAAAAAATATTTGAAAGATAATGACTAATAAACAATTTTAAAACATATGTTAAAAAAGTTAATTTTTACATAATATAAATTTATTGAAATAAAATAAACTAAAAAGAAAGGAAATTTTTGCGCAAAAAAGGGGGGTTTGGAAGGGAAGAAGCAAATCTTTTTTTTGTAAAAATAAAAGAGAGAAAGATGTTTTAAAGAAGAAAAAAAGTTAAGGGACACGGCATTTGGCCAATCGACGATTTTATTGTAAAAAGAATGAATAAATGTATTTATTGTGCTGATTGTACAAAGAAGCAAAAAAATGTGTGCTAATATGAATGAGCCTACATATTTATTACATTAAAAGTAAAAAAATCTTAAAAGATTTTAAAAATATGTGAGAAAAATTGAAAGAAAAAATATTATAATTATTAAAGAAGAGTAATTAAATAAGAGTATAAATTAAACTAATTTTTTTCCTTTAAATTATTTGATTTTTTAATTAAAATTTTAGTTGAAAATTGATTTAAAATTCATTTTTTAATAAATCACATTTAATAATAAATTAAAAAATTTATTTCACAGCTCCAGGCTTTTTCTCAAATCTAGGCGAGTACCTCGGCTTTGAATGAAGCTTTTATGGGGATATTAAAGGAAATCATGACTTAATTTTTGAATTCCAATAAGAAAACACAAACTTTCCGGAAACATATTCCTGACGATACATTTAATATGAATATTCAACTTTCCGGAAAATATATTATATTTTTCAGGAAAGTTTATAGTATATGTTTGCATTATATGTTTCCGGAAAATATATGTTTTAAAGGTCCTTGGGTGATTAATGGATTTTTATGAATGTGTGGGACTCTATAAAATCAATTATAGGAAAATCTTGCATTTAATGTAAATTTTCAGAAATTTTAAGAATTTTTTAAATTAATTTTTATTTAAATTTTTAACTATCATAAAAATGAAATTTTTTACTACTATTAATTTGATGATCATTAATTGAGCTATAAAAATAGTAGTTGCTGTGGTCGATGTTTCTTGACATAATTAATTTGAAAAATTTGCCGTTGAAAAATATTGAAAATAAAAATAATTTAAACATTTTTAAAATAATTTTTACATAATTTTTACATTTTTATTGTTTTATTCTTTAAATTAATTTTAAATTAAATTAAGTTTTTTATTAATTGAATTAAAATATTAAAATTAATTTTTGAAACCAAGCTTTCCGGAAGACATGAAAGTTTAAAAATAATAAAAAATAAACTTTCCGGAAACATATTCCTGACGATAAATTAAAATGAATATTCAACTTTCCGGAAAATATAATATTCTATGATTCAGGAAAGTTTATATTATATGTTTCCGGAAACTTTGTGTTTTCTTATTTTTAATTATATATTATCCGGAAAAATAATTTTTAATTATATTATTTTTTTCTATAAGGGCAATAAGGCATAAGGGAAAGTACACCCATCTGACAATACTAATCGAAGGATTCCCCCAAATAATAAAGAAGGGAACAGAGGTTAAATGACTCGGAACAAATTTAAATTGAGAGAATTAATAAAATGAGTAAATAGGAGTAAAGGAGGGTTCCAGAAAATATATATCAGGAAAATCCAAGTTTTGTCTAGCCTATTAAAAATGAAAAAGCAAAAAAAAGATTATCTCTCAATTTTGCTGAAATAAATTCACTAAATTTTTTATTAAATTGGAAAGTCATAAACTATTATTTTAAATTTATTTTTAATAATTAAAAGAATTAAAGAGACAATAAATTAAGCCAATAAAATTATTACAATGGTCAAAATCCTTCTTTTATAATTTTAAAATTAAGTGTTTAAATGATGGATTGAAGTAAATTTAAAGCTGTCAGAAGTATAAATTAAAAAAATTAAAAGAATAAATTTTTAAAATAAAATCTTTTTAATCTTAAAATTTAATTAGGCCATTTTAAATTATTTAAAAATACTAAAAAAATTCAGATTTTTTTTCATTTGGAATTGAGTCAAACATTGTACATATGTAGTGGAGCAAATCATTAAAAAATTAAATAAGAATATTTTTAGCAAGAATAAATTTTAAAATAAAATAAATTTATTTTAAAAAATTTTTTAAATTAATTTTTAAAAATTTAAAAAAAATTTTTACAACAACAATTAAGCCAGAAAATAATAAAATGAAAGATATGGACTCGAACCCGCAACAAATAAAAGAGAGAAATAGCGAAAGTCGCAAGCGCTACCGACTTAACCACAAACAATGTAAAGTGAAACGAAGTTTTAAATGATTTAAATAAAAAATTAATTAAATAAATAGCTACAGTAACCCATATTTAATGGAATTTCACTAAATATAATTTTTCTTTGGTTTTAGGCCTTTAAATAAAATTTAAAAATATCTAAATTAATTTTAAAATATTTTTAAAATATTTTTCTGACCTTTAAGCATTTAAATAAATTTTTAAATAAATTTAATATTCAAAATTAAAATATTTCTAAATTAAAATTGGGGTGAGACATCAATTTAAGCCTTAAATAAAAATCCAAAGATAATTTTAAAAATAAATTTTATATATAAAAAATTCTGGAATTATTTATAAATAGAAAAACATCAAAATTAATTAATTAAATAATTTTAAAAAATATATTTTTATTTTTTAATTTAATAATTTGGTTCTTTTCTACCCAGAGTCATCAATTCAAGCAATAAATAAAAATCCAAAGATAATTCTAAAAATAAATTTTTAAATTTGAAAAAATTATTGGATTATTTTTAAATAGAAAAACATCGAATTAATTTATTACCTAATTTATTAAATAATTTTAAAAAATTAACATTTATTTTTTATTAATTGGGATCTTTTGTCCCTTCACCTCTCAACGTGTTCGCTCCCTTCCTAGAACAACAGGCAAAGATAATTTATTTTTCCAAAACAGAGGAGACGCACTGCCACAAAAAGAGGTCATTAAGATTAATTTTTGTTTGAAGGGTGTGGAAAGAATAAAAAAATAAATATAAACGAACATCTTTTAGAATTGGTTGTGGACCTTGTTGTGGAATATTCGGAGGAAATCCTTGTCTAATCGCTTGTTGAGGTAAGGCACCGCCATGAGCCATTCTAACAGAAGAAGCCCCATACATGTTATGTCTTGGATGTCTTTAAAATTTAATTGTAAAAAATTTAAAATTAAAAAAAACTGTTGATAAGAGGCAAATTGCTGAGGTGGAGGACCAGACATTATTTGTTGACCTTGTTGATATTTCTTTTAAATTTATTCTATAGCTTCAATTTTTTCTTCAAAAATTAAATTTTAATTCAACAAATATTTTTAAATAAATTTTAAATAAATTATTTCTTCTAAATTAATTAAAAAATATATTTCATCAAAAAGGTAAATTTAATTTAATTAAAAATTTCTAATCTCCATTTTGGTGAGTAAGTTCAGAAAAATAAGAGAGACAATGATTAAAAAGCTAGAGATAATGGAGATAATAAATGATTGGCAAAATATATTAAAATATATTTAAATATTTATGGTTATTAGAGTCTCAAAATAATTATTTCAAGTGATAATTACTTTAATTATCTTTCCTATAGATTAACTTCTTTATCATTTCTCGCGGTTGGGGTCAGTTGAGTGTGGCCGGTTGAGTGTTGCCAGTTGAGAGTGGGCAGTTGAGAGTTGACCCAGTTGAGAGTGAGCCGGTTGAGAGTTAGCCGGTTGAGTGTGGCCAGTTGAGTGTCCCCACTAAGAGGGCCAGTTGAGTGTCAAAATTAAATTTTTGACAAAAAAGCCGATGTAAGCACAGAAGGGTGGTGCGGATACCGGATTCATCCGAAGATTTTACCGGATCCGCCAACCTATTCCTTATGGAAAAATTAGAAAAATTCAAACAAAATCCAACACTTATGGGTGTAAAGCAGGAGCTTTGCTTAAGTGACAAAATCAGGTTACAACTCCGGCCATTTCAAAATTAAGCTCCGGCTCCAATTAAACTCCGGCTCCATCATTAAGGTGGAGCCGGAAATTTGTTAAAAATTTGTTAATTAAAAATTTGTTTTAATTAACAAATTAAAACAAATTTTTAAAAAAAAAATTAAAAATTTGTTTTTTAATTTTAATGTTTATTTTTGTTCCAGCTATTTTTAAGACTAAATTTTTTAAGACATTTAAGACTAAAACTTTCTTTTTTGAATAAATTAGCTTCGATTTTGTCCTCATTAATTTTTTGAGATGAAGGTTTGAATGGGTTAAATGAACTTTTAACATGAAAACCACGACAGGTTTCAACCTGTCTTTCCTAAAAGAAATTATGAGGGATAGCTGGTTCGAGAGTTTTAAATAAATTATTTAATTTTTTAGAAAAATGAAATTGTACATAGTATTGTCGTCAATTTTCTACGCAATTATTTGGAACCTGATGGCGTTACCTTTTATATTATTCTGTTGCAAACGAATGACGAAACGAATTATTAAAATTAAACAATCAAATGAACAAGGCAAAGATGAGGAATCTTTGGAGGAAAATTCTGATAATTGCAAGGAGACCCAGGTTTTTTAAATATTTCCTAACCTCCCAAAAATTTCCTTTTCTAACTTTAAATATATTTTTTTTTTATTCTGGGTTATCCAGGATTTAAAGAATGTATTACCTTCCCCAAACCTCGAAAAATGAAAAAAATTAATGAAGATTGAAGGAAAGAATGTAAATTTTGACATGTTTTTTTGAAGATTTGATGGAAATAATAATTTTATTTACTTTTGACCCTCTAAATTAATCCAATGGGTAACCTTGATAAATTGCCATTGAATAAATTAACAGAAAAATTTAATTTTTGGATTAGAAAGCGAATGGAAATAATCCCGGGGATGTAAGAAAAATAATTATCTCGTTAATTTGATTTTAGAGTTTTCATTCTTCTTCGGAAAGTATTCGTGATAGTGTTTATCGAACTGCAGATGACAGCATTAGAAGCATCTACAAATCTGATTGTGCAAAAAGTGATGAAACTGAAGCTAAAGAAACGGCTGTGGGCCACTTCCCTATTTTGGGATACACATCTGACGGTTTCTTTTTTTAATTTATTTAAGTTAGTTCCTATCCCCATCTTTTAAAGCCCCCTTTGAAAAGCTGCTTGTCAGGGTTAAAGTCAGGGCAATTTCCATGGAAATCGAGGTTCTGTGGAAATTAAGCTTAAAATAAATAAAGAATGTTTTTCTGGTGTATTTTGATGTGCTTTTCACGAATCTGAACCCTTTTTTAGTTTATCACTTCCTTATTAAGACAAAACTTTAGCCAAATTGCATAGAAAAATCAAAGAAGATTTTCAGGAAAATTTTCATAACATTTTTTAATTGAATTTTAAAAAGCTTTTAAGGGATGTTTTCTTAAAAACTGAGTAAATATTCGTGATCAGCGCTCGAAATTATATTAGAAAACATTTTCTTATTGTTTAAAAGCTTTATTTTCTCAAGATCTCGATTCTCTGGATTTTCCCTGATTTTTAAGCTTAAAAGAAATTTTTTTTGGAATATTCGGGCATATAGCCTTCCAATCCCTCACAAAGCTTATAATCCTACCCAGCACCTTCAAATTAAAAATAAGGCTTCAGTAGATCAAGATTAAGCTAAAAAATGTTGTTTTCAACATTATAAATGGAAATAAGCTTTTGATGTTTTAATTGACATTGAGGGGGAAACCCATGGAAATAATTGAGGGAAAGTGTAATTAATTTGTATTTTAAGGCAAAGGATCCCAAGATTGGGCGGTGACCACCGCGCACGATTTTAAAGTCAAAATTTTAACTGGTGTTCAAGGCGAAAACAGCGAACAACTTAAACAATGTGCTGAAATTGTCCGCATATTCATCACCAGTCATTTGGTTGAACTTGGCCTGCAACATATTGACTTCAAGAACAAAAAGAAATATTACAACACTCATATTTATCCAGTTTGTTCTTATTTTACTTAAAATTAATTTTATTAGATAATAATAAGAGCGAGATTTTTAGAGGGTCTGGGCTCGGTCCTTGATTAATTTTCGAATCCATTGACCTGGGCTGGTGTCTGGACTTGTAGGAAAAAAGCCGAAAATGTCTGGGCCCGGACTTTGGGCACAGGAAAACCCCAGATCTTTGCCAAGATCCAACCCGATCTCTAATAATTATTAAAAAATATTTTAGTCATCAACCGACAAATCTGGCTACAGTGCAGGGCCTGCTATAGCAATCTCTGTAATCTCAGCGTTAAAAGGAAAAGGGGCATTGAATGGTATTATTTTATAATTAAATTTTTGGATTAAATGAAAAATTAAAAATTCATTGTCCTTTTAATTATTCCTTTTTACGAAAAATCCATCAAGGGATTTATTTTTTTTTGAAAATATAAGAGACGAAATTATTCCTATATTTGTTTCTCCTTCACGTCTTACTGCTGCAACCCTGCTAATTTTTCAAAAAAATTTTTTTTTGAAAAATTTTGGAAAATCATTAAAAACATTGGAAGCTTGACACGACTTGAAGGGATGACATTTGAGGATATTAATTTAATTTTGAGGTTTTTTAATAATTTTTTGTTCAAAACAGTTCAAAATAGGCCCTCATATATTTTATAAGTCTTAAAAATTTTTTTTTAGTTTTTTGACCATAACTTTTCTGAAAATTGTTTAATCACGAGCACCTTAACGTCACATAGTAACAAATTTATTTTTGAACAAAAAATTAAATATCCTCAATTGTCGTGTCCTCATCGACCTTTGCCTGGCATTATTAGAGAATTAATGAAATTAAAACACCTTTATTTAAATTTAACCTTTATTTTAAATATTTTTCTTTAAAATATCCCAGAAGGCTGGAATTAATTTTTGGATTTTTTCCTCAAAATGAAAATAATAAAAAGAAAAGAGCCGATTTATAAAAGTAAAAATATCCCTTTATAGGATACTGCGTCCTTGGCGAGTTGCAGAAAGATGGAAGCTTCGATGTTGTTTCTGGTGTCGAGGCAAAATTCAACGCTGCTCGTCGTTACAAACGTTATAATATAATCGTTCCCGAGATAATGAAAGCAGAAGTAGAGAAATTAGCAGAAAATCATCGGGAAAAGCTTACATTCATTTATGTGAATAATTTTCTTGATGTCGTTCACATTCTTTTCGCTTAATGTGTAAATTAATAAAGTCTTTCTATATAAATATTTAGGTCTTTTCTGTATACTTTTTTTTAATTATTTAAATATTTATTTTAAAATAGAATTTTTTTAAATTTTGAGAAAAAGCTAAGAATGAGAATTTTTTGAAAGATGCATGTTAAAAATATGAAAATTTATTTACTTAACTTAATTTTCAATGAAAAATTATTTTATTAAAATTTTTACTCATAACAATTTTCCCTTTAAAATAAATAAAAAAAGTTAATTTTTTCAACCAGATTTTTCTTTTGTTTTTATTCATGTAAAATCAATGTACATTTATTTTCTAACAATAGAATTTTAGTATTTATTTAAACTTTCCGGAAGAATGTATTTATTTTTCTTTCCGGAAATTTAGCTATATTGCTTAAATTTTCCGGAAACATCTACATATATTTAAGCTTTCCGGAAGTATTTATATTTAAAACTTTCCGTTAATATATATTCAGGTTATATTTCAAGTTTTCCGGAAATTTTATATTAAATATTTACATATATTACTTTCTGGATTCTTTTAACTAATAAACTTTTTTAATATTAATTTAAAACTTTCCGGAAATTTAATCGCTTCAACATTCTATTTCCATTATTAACTCCGGATTTTTGAATATCTATTCAAGTTTGTAATAGAATAGTAATATTCCTTAATAATTCTTAAGTTTCCAACCCCATTTTGACTGTCAATACTAATAAACCCTATTTACTGATTGAGAGTATTAGGATCGATTCTCGCAACAGATAAAACAATTTTTCCAAGTACCTCTTTCTTTTTGAGCAAAGTACTTGACTAATTATTAGTTTTATGTTTATTTTAGTTGTTTTTAAATCCTTTTGTTTTTCTTTTGTATTTTTTTTTTGTAATTTTTGTTGCGAATTATTGTTGGTAATCGGTTTTTAAAATTCTATCGGTTTTTTAAAATTCTTTTTGAATGATTTAAATCAATCTTTGAATTTATCTTTTCTAAATTTCATGATGTTTCAAATTCTAACCTATTCCTTTACTCCGTTTAATTCAGAAAATTTTGTCATAAAACAAAAATTAAAAATTTATGAATCGTCCTTTACAGTTCAATCTTATTCAAAATTAACAAACCACCTGAATTCACTTGAACCTTCTCTTTAAAATATTTTTTCCGTTTAAAGAATTATCCCCCCGTCGTGATTGTGATCCTAACAAAGAATGGGAATGTGCAGATGGTTTATGTATTCCAATATCTTCTCTTTGTGATGGAAAAGAAGATTGTGTTTTGGATGTAGAGGAACGTGCTTTTGCTTTAGGAATGTTGCTGCACCGTCCGAGTGATGAACTTTACTGCCCTACAGGCAAGTATTTAAATGATTAGTTTGGTTGAAATTTGATTATTTTAAAGAGTTAATTAAATAATTGACATAGAGGATTGATAAGTTAAGGTTTAACTCCGTTTATAATTTCATCCCAAAAGAACGCTGCTAGATGACATTATGATCATGTACCTTACCCCTGACACTATTTTAGTAGGAACATTAAAGAAAGTGCTCCTTTATCAAAAGTTTAAATTCGAGTCGAGTTATATTAAGGTGATTGACATAAACCTTGTTCCATATGAATTAATTGAATTTTAATAAAGAAAGAGAGTGAAAAAATAAAATTATTTAAAAAATCTACTTAATATATAATTTTTTAATTTAAATTGTGATTAATAAAATAAATGGCCAAAGGAAAGCACCTAAATTATTGTGATTGTGTTTGTAATTGTATTTTTGTATCTTACAAATTTTTGTGATTTTTGTATTTTTAATGTTTGTTACTGTATTTTTGCATTTTTTTCTTATAGCTTTTGTAATTTTAGATGATTTTATTAATTCCGATTTTTGTATTAAGTTTTAATTCTGTAACTGTATTTTTTGTTTTATAATGTCATCCAAAAGACCCTGCCGAGTAGTGACCTTATACGCGATGTGTCCTTACCCCTGACACTATTTTTAGTGGCAGCATTAAAGATCGGACCGTGAGATATATCCGAAGTTTAAAATCCGAGTCGAGTTTCATGAGGGAAAGAAAATAGTTAAATGTGTATGACAGTAACCTTGTTCCATATGAATTAATTGAATTTTAATAAATAAAAGAGTGAAAAAAATAAAATTATTTGAAAATTCTACTTAATATATAATTTTTCAATTTAAATTTTAATTAAATGCAAGTGCAGGGATGACTCGGAAATTAAATAAAAAGCGTGAAAAATAAGAGAGAATGCAATGGAAATAATTAATTAGAATAAAAAAATTTAAATTAAAATTCAACAAATTTTTTGTTTTCCTCTGAAGCGTTTCCATTCTTTTCGTTTTTCACCCCTTGGAAAACACAAACTTTTCGTTTTTCTGGCCAACATCTTTCTATTTCCATTGCAACTTGTGTGTAAAAATAGCCACAAGTAATTAATAAAATAAATGGCCAACGGAAGGGGTTCTAAATTATTGTAATGAATAAGTATTTAATTAAATGTTTAGATAATTTTTAGAGAAATGTATTTCTTTTGTAATTTTATGTTTGTTTGTTTTTAATTGATGTTTGTTACTGTATTTTTGCGTTCTTTAATTTCTACTTTTTTGTTGTAAATTTAGATGTTTTTATAATTTTAGTTTTGTTCTGATTTTATATTTAATTGATATGTTTATGTTTTGTAGTGTTTTTGAGATGTTTTTATTGTATTTTTATTTTTGTATTTTTTATTTTTGTTTTAATAAAACCCTCACAGTTTCCTCCCAAAATATTCTCTGAACAAATAACCATCCAACGGCAGATCCCCCAAGAAAATAAAAATTAGAATATAAACCAAAAGCAAAGGGGACAATTTGTAGCCATCCTAGCAATCGTCGGAAATTTAAATCTGATAATATTTGTTTTCGAAAGTTTTGAACTTTTGGTATTGAATATATGGCTTTTGAAGCAAATCTGAAGGAAAAATTTATTAAAAACAATTAGCGCGAAAGCTTGTAAAATTGCCTAAAGAGAACCTAGAGACTTGAAATTTTGCTTGATCATTCTTAAGGATGTTAGTTAACATTTCTGGAAATTTCAGAATTTTCTGTTTAAAACTTCAGAACTTATGATTAAAAAGAACAAGCTCCTTCTTGTCAATGTTGGGCTTATAGGCAGATAGGGATATCTCTTATAAAATAACATAAGGAGAACTTAGAAGAATTAAATTTTGCTAGGTTATTCTTAAGGATGTTAGCTAATAATTTCTGAAAATTTCAGAATTTTTTGTAACCTATTTCAGTATTTATGATTAAAAATGTAAGCTGTTATTGTCAATGTTGGGCTTATAGGCTGATAGGGAGATCTATAAAATAGTCTACTAAGGACCTAGAGACGTTAAATTTTGCATGGATATGTCCTAAAAATTTCAGAATTTTTGGTTGGATATTTTATAAATTATGGCAGAAAATTTGGCTGTTTTCGTTAATAAAAAATTAAATATTTACTCAATACTAAGTTCCACAATATTTAATCCAATCCAAACAATATTGTGATGATAAAATCCATGCCATAGCAAAACAAAAGTAAAGGAAATGCATAGGCCAATTGGCTTTCTGGGTAGTGAAAATGAAGGCCAACAAATTGGGATAAAAATGTATTCCTTTGAGAGAGAGAGTGATTTAAAAAAAGTAAATTAAATAAAATCTCTAACTTATCCCAACCTTTCGGGATAGTGAGATATGTCAGGATAGAGGACAGGGATGTCTAAAACTCAAATCCAGGCAAACCTTTAATACGAAACAAACTTTTAGGATAACTTAGAGGAGTGATAAGTGAAGAGCCTCTCAAGCAAGATTCTTTTGTATCTTCAGTTAACAACGACTGAGAATTATTTGGAGGACCTCCCTCGTCAGATACCATTATTATTTAATATGAAAAAGATCTGAGGTTCTGTTAATCAGGGCTTTTATTAGATCATTTAGAGATATAATAAAATAGCAAATCATTATTCTAATATTCCCGAATAGTTTTTAAATGCCAAATATACCATAATAAATTTTGCTACCATATTTATAAATATTTTATTAAAGTCTAAAAAAATTATAAATTATTCTTGTAAATCTTCTAATCTTTGTTACTAATAAAATATTCAGAAATATGGTAGCAAAATTTATTATGGTATATTTGGCATTTAAAAAATATTCGAAAATATTAGAATAATTTTTAATATCATTAGAATTTTCTGGATTTTTGAAAGACCTAGTTAATTTTTCACTCAAAAAATTTCTCAATTACCTTAAAAAAGGCATACAACCCTCTGTCAAAACCTCTCCAAATTTTAGAATAAAGAGAAACACGAGATATACAAATAGGCCCATCTGGTGGTTCCATTCCATCAATTAGGGCAAAAATAGCCGGAAGTCCAAATATAACAACATATTTTAGATGGAAAAAGGCTCCTTTAAAATTTTTAATTTATTTGAGGTTGTTACTTTCTCTCAAGGGATTAAAATAATACAGTTGACTCCGGTTATAGTGCATAGACCCTGGGTTTATATGAACCTTTCGGATGTTAGAAACCAGACTTGATCTATAGGGTGATCCGAAACCCGATCCGAGAAATATCAAAGATCAACTTTTTTTTGACTTTTCCTGACCCATCACAGCCCTGTTAGGCACTCCAGTATAAACGGAGTTACCGTATTATTAATTCCCCCAAGTTGTTCCCAACATTTCCCTTAGTTTCGGCATATCCATTAGGACACTCTTGTCTCTCTTAAAATCCAGAGAACAAAAATTGAGAAAAAATTCTCCCAGAAGCTCCCACAAAAAATACAAAATTCCAACCTATAGCCATTCCAATACTCACAAACTGATCTTTAGGCAATTTTTGCATAAATTCCGTATCCAAGCAATTGGCCCAAAATAAACAAAATGTAAACATAATTCACAAATTGCCCACCAAAAAGCAACACGGCAACATTTAAAAATTATTTTAGTCCAATCCCTTGATTTAACATTTCTATAAGCATATTGTCGCTCAAATTCAGGGTAGAGAACAATTAGGGAGATGTTTTGGGTTATTTAAAAGGTGTTTTTCTTGTTGTTTTTGGATGTTTTGATGTTTTTCCTTTTGTTTTTCTGGTCCGTTTTCTTGTTTGTTTTGCTGCTTGTTCTGTTGATATTCTGGTTTTCCCTCATGTTTTTCTCGATGTTTCTCCTCTTGTTTTTCTGATTTTCCTTGTTGTTTTACCAACTCCAAACAAAAGGAAATATAAGAGAGTAGTGTATACGAAATGAACAACAAAACAAGAAAAACATCATTATGAATCCAATCGTTATGGTTCATCACAACATACAGTATAGGTAAAGCACTGAGCCAAACAATAAAGGTTCGTCTAAAAAGAAAGTTTGTTAGAATTAAATGTTTGTTTGGGAAAGTTTGGTTGGAAATAGATATAGCTAAATTTCCGGAAAGAAAAATAAATACATTCTTCCGGAAAGTTTAAATAAATACTAAAATTCTATTGTTAGAAAATAAATGTACATTGATTTTACATGAATAAAAACAAAAGAAAAATCTGGTTGAAAAAATTAACTTTTTTTATTTATTTTAAAGGGAAAATTGTTATGAGTAAAAATTTTAATAAAATAATTTTTCATTGAAAATTAAGTTAAGTAAATAAATTTTCATATTTTTAACATGCATCTTTCAAAAAATTCTCATTCTTAGCTTTTTCTCAAAATTTAAAAAAATTCTATCTTAAAATATTAATCATCCAAAATATTTAAAAAATAAAAAAAAAGTATACAGAAAAGACCTAAATATTTATATAGAAAGACTTTATTAATTTACACATTCATCGATAAATTTTCCCTTTTATTCGATGGGATTATTTCTAGAAATGTAAAAGTTGATAATGAAGGTCATACTAATTCATACATGGAACTTCATTCATCGATAAATTTTCCCTTTTATTCGATGGGATTATTTCTAGAAATGTAAAAGTTGATAATGAAGGTCATACTAATTCATACATGGAACTTCATTCATCGATAAATTTTCCCTTTTATTCGATGGGATTATTTCTAGAAATGTAAAAGTTGATAATGAAGGTCATACTAATTCATACATGGAACTTCATTCATCGATAAATTTCCCCTTTTATTCGATGGGATTATTTCTAGAAATGTAAAAGTTGATAATGAAGGTCATACTAATTCATACATGGAACTTCATTCATCGATAAATTTTCCCTTTTATTCGATGGGATTATTTCTAGAAATGTAAAAGTTGATAATGAAGGTCATACTAATTCATACATGGAACTTCATTCATCGATAAATTTTCCCTTTTATTCGATGGGATTATTTCTAGAAATGTAAAAGTTGATAATGAAGGTCATACTAATTCATACATGGAACTTCATTCATCGATAAATTTTCCCTTTTATTCGATGGGATTA
>ABLG01000212.1:0-17403 GCA_000172435.1 Meloidogyne hapla | reverse complement strand
ATCAATGATATGGCCATGGGGAGAGGACAAGATGGAGGGCCCAGATAAATTTATTTGGCAATTTTTTAGAACGGCGTTTTTCGAAGAGTCGAATTTTATTTAAATCTATGCTTTTCGGGTGCCTCTCTTCATTTTAAATTTTTTTTTAATTTTAGAAAATTTTTAAATGAATTTTTTATTAAATTAATAAATAAATATTCTTTCAATTATTACACCCAAATTAAAATTTTAAAAATATTTTTTTAAATTTAATTTAATTTTGTTTGTATCAAAAACACTTATGTTAGGCAACAATAGATAAACTTTTTGATTTATTTTTCATTTCAATGTTTTGTAGTAATAATATTTTTATTTATTATTATTTTTTCATTCAATATTTAGTAAATACTTGAGTTTAAACTTTTTTACGTTTTTAATTTAATAAATAAAAAAAGTGTTTTGAAGGAAGAAAAATTTTGAAGTTTCTTAATTTAAATTTAAATTTTTAAATTTTATTTTTTAAATTTAAAAATTATTATTTAAATAAAATAAATATGTTTTGAAGTGTTTGAGTTTAAGATCCTTCAAATTTCCTCCAGATTTTTGAAGAATATTTTTATAAAATAAATTAGTTTAAGCTACCTCGATCAGTGAACTATAGCCTTTGAACATTTCATTTACATTAAACTCTGTTCAGCTTCAAAGGAGTAAAGTGAAGCTGATCATTGAAAATTATTAATTTATCTTGTGTGGTCTAATTTCTGTTTGTATTTTATTATTGTCTGCTTCTTCTTCTTAAGCCTACAAAGTTGTTTTTTTTTATTTTTTTGTCAAAGGATACAACGCCTTTGCCCTGAGGAGATGTTTAATGATCGGGGAAAGCAACGAAAAGTTCGCGCAAATAAATAATATTAAAATGATAAATACCTTATTTGTTTTCTTTTTTATTCTATATTGAAACAACATATCCTAATTATCATATAAATATTTTTTAAATTTTTATTAGACCATAAATAGAGGTTAATTTGCTGAATTATTATGTTGTAAAAATAAATACATTAAAAGGTACTTTTTTCATATACCGCCCCCCCTCCCTATTTGAGTCTCAAAAGATAATCCTTTATTTTTCCTGTCAATCATTTATTTTCCTTAAGCAATATAAGTAAAAAGTAATTGGTAGAATGCATATAATCCGCAATTCCATTAAAAATGCAAATCATTTATTTATGTTAACTTAAATTTTCTTTCTTTCTAAATTAATTATAGTTATGAAATATGATCAATTAGTTACACATGTAGATGAGCTTGGTGAAGGAGACATAAGCTTGGGATGTATCCGTTTTTTTCAACAACGTGGAATTTTGCATCGAGAGCGAATCTGTGATAGATGCGGAAAAGATATGAGGATTTCTACGGATCGAGGCAATTATGTATGGAGATGTAAATTTAAGAAATGTAAATCTAAAAGAGGAATCCGCACTAGAAATTTTTTTGATGAAATTTTGAATGGAATTGCGGATTATATGCCTCCTTTCTAACTTTTACTCACTAATTTTACTCATAAATTTACTTTTTACTTATATTGCTTAAGGAAAATAAATGATTGACAGGAAAAATAAAGGATTATTTTTTGAGACTCAAATAGGGAGGGGGGGGGCGGTATATGAAAAAAGTACCCATTAAAATCCTGTTTTTATTTAATTTTATCTTTACCCAAAAAATATTTTTTATTTCCACAATAACAAAATAAATAGATCATTTAATTAAAAGAAAAATAAATAAAAAATATATTTTGTACTGAAAAGAACCTTTTCTATCAATGATCTTTGCTATATCTCCGCCAAAAAAAAATTAAAAAACCACCTCCACCTCCGCGCACGGACTTTTAATATTTTCATATATTTTTTCTCTTTGTCTGCTTCTCTTTACTTATTTTTAACACACTTTTGCTTTTCCTATTTTTTTATTTTCATTTTTTAACTAATTTTCTGGGTATAATTATTAATTGTAGTAGGCGCGCGCCAAATTTTATAACTTTTGAACGGGTGGACCATTTTTTGTGATCTTGGTATTGTTCGATAGAAGGAATAATTATCTAATAGAAATTTTTTAAAAGAACTTTTTTGGTTAAAAAACAAAAAAGATAAAGCCAAAAAAGCAATGTTTACGTCTAGTAAATTTTGAAGTAAGCGTAATCCAAATTTTATAACTCTAAAATAAGTAAACAATTTTTATTAGTTTTAGCGCCATTAAATAGAGAATAAAATGTTCTATTCAATATATTAAAAAATTATTTTGTTAATTTCCAAAAAAAGTTGTTTTTCAGAATTTTTATGTCTCTTTCTACTATCAGTAAGTATTAAGAGTAGGTGAACATAAAAATTTTATAACTTTTGATTGGATAATCTTTTTTTAGCAATCTAGGTATCATTAGATAGAGAGTTAAGTGTTCTATTTAATAAATCATGAAAGAAAATTTTATAAAAATTTTGGCCAAAAAATCGCTAAAAATCGACATAAATTGCTTAAAATCCACTTTTTTCTCTCATAAAAATTTGAATTCTTCCTCTATTTTTTAAAAATTTAAAAATATTTTTATTCATATTTTTACTTAATAACTTTTCTCTATATTGACCAAAAACACCTCAAGTAGTTCATCTTTTAACATTTTTATAAAGGCTTGCGCCCATTTCCACCCACGCAAGTTAGCCCTTCCCTTTAATTTTTCATTGTCATTTTTATTTATTGTTGAGTATTAGCAATAAAAATAAAAAATTATTGAGCTGCGCGAATTGCGGGCCATTTTCCCTGCAAAAGTAAAAAGAAAAAAAAATTTGGGCCAATCTAGTAATTTTTTATTTTTTATTTATTTCCATAGTAATAATTTTCTTCCGTTCATTTTACTGTTGTAAATAATAAAAAATATCGTCATTTTACTAAATTACACGATATTTTGCTTTAATAATAAAATTTACACCAAAAACTTTAAAAAAATGAAACGTTGATTCAACCAAAAATAGGCGTTTTTCATAAAATAATTTTTTTTAAAGTTTGTTTAGTTGTCAAACATTTATATTCAATATTATTATTAATAAAAGTGTTTATTAGCAACTATTCTGATTTTTCTATTTAATATATATTTTTTAAATTAGCAATAAGTATTGATGGGTGAAAAATATTTTTAAAAACACATTAAACAAATATAATATAAATTCTGATTTGTGTTTTATTAATAAATTCTGGTTCCAAGTTTATTTATTTGTATTTTTAATAAATTCTGATTTTGTATTTTTATTAAATTCTGATTTGTGTTTTATTAATAAATTCTGGTTCCAAGTTTATTTGTGTTTTTATTAAACTCTGATTTTGTGTTTTCTTTTATTCTGATTATGTGTTTTTATTTTAATTTCTGTTTTCAAGTTTATTTGTGTTTTTATTAAATTCTTTTTTGTATTTTCAAGTTTATTATATTAAGTTTATTATTTTATATTCTATTCCAAGTTTAATATTTTATTTGTATTCCAAGTTTATTTATTCTATTTATATTCCAAGTTTATTTTATTCTTTCTATTTCCAAGTTTAATTTATTCTATTTCTATTCCAAGTTTATTTTATATTCTATCCAAGTTTATTTTATTCTATTTATATTCCAAGTTTATTTACATTAATTCTTATGTTAGCGTCAAGTTTATTTATATAAATGACGTTTATTTATTAATTAGATTTTCAAGTTTATTTTTATGATTTATCTATTAAAGTTTATTTTTGATTTATAGTTCTTATGTACTTGAATATAATAAACTTGAATAATAACCCTAAAAAATAATTCTGCCACCAAGTTTATTTTATGTAAATTCTGATTTCAAGTTTATTTATTTAAATCCTTCAATATTTGGCGTTTTAAAAATTTTTTGCGCACATACTTTATTGACACACTTCCTTCACCTTTATACCTTGCATTATTAAACTCCGCGGTCGTGACAATCGAATAAAATAAATCATAATCCAACTCAAAAGATTTTTCTTTTTTTTAAATTTAATAAAATAAAATATTTATTGGAACCTTACCAAAAAAGTTGAGCACTTTTTTAGTTTAAAGTAAATTTTTAGGTTAAAATTAATTACTAAAATGTTATATAATTCACGTGAAAATTATTTTAGTTGATTAATTAAGGTACTATATTTAAATAAATATTTAGTGTATTTAATTAGTAAATTAATTTTTTACATATAAATATGATCTTAAACATGTGCCAGTTCTATTAATAAAAAATTTAATTCATAATTTTTTAAATCTCTATTTTTAGATATTTAAAAATTAAATTTTAAAATTCCAAAAAAATTTTTTCTAAAAATATATTTTCATGTATATGTGGAATGTCCCCCCCCCCCCCCCCCCATGGGGTAGTTGTTTTTTATAAAATTTTATTTTTAGGTAAATTAATTTTCTAAATTTTTTAAATCGCATAATCTATCTATTATTTTGTATAATCTCTTGCTTCCATAATACATTTAAATTTATTTTGATTTTTTATTTAACAACTAAATGCTAAACTCAAAGTCAATGACTCCTGAAAAAGGTAGAGAATAATTTTAAAAATAATTTTAAATAAAATCTCTATGTCATCCCACTTTTCCCATCTAACGAACGCTCCTGATTTTTCAGCTTTTTTCGGGGGTTATTTAATAGAAAAGAAGTCTAAGAGCTTAATATTTGCTTATTCCTTCCTAAGTTAAACCATGAGGTAATTCCTGGAGTGGGATAAGTCAGAGATTTCTTTGATTATTGACTTTGATTGAATTTACATATTTTAAATATTTAAAAAGGCAATAATTCGAACGAGGATTATACCACTGACAGTGAAAAAGGAGAAATAGCTACATTTGGAAAGGATGAACAAACAATGGCTCAGAGTTGGAGTGAGATGATGAGGGTAATTTAATAAAAATATTTTTAAAAAAATTTCCAAGAAAAAAATTTAAAGGGGGAAGAGAGGGACTGAGACTACGAAAATAATTTTAAATTTAAGTCACTTAGTTTTAAAATGCGTGTTCACTCAAATACTGATTTATCACTAAAAGTAGTAGCTGAGTTCATCCCATGATCCTCAACCTTATTTTAATTAACCTAGGGCGAATTATTTTTTTTAAACCTCTCTCTGGAAGGGGTAATTAATCAAGGGAGTGTAATTAGAGGAACGGTAATTATCTTTCCAATATTTCCCTGAAGGGAGTAATTAAATCTCTGGAGTGGATAATTAATCAAATAAATACAGTATCTCCTCTTAAAATAAAAAATTAAATTAATTCAAAGATATGGCCCTACCACACATTTCTCATCGTAATTATGGAATTATCAATGATGTTGACAGCTTTAAACAGTTAAACCCTTTCTTAAAAATTTTTAAAAACCCAAAATATTTAAAGATGTATTCAATCTCTATTATATAAATGTGTTGGGCTTTCATCCCGATACAACCGTTGTAATTCTCAATTTTACTGGAATTTTGTCTGGGTGTTGTAGACTGATTGGATCAGCTATTTCTGATGGGTATTTGGGAAAATTTAGAGCAATATTTTTTGGTTCTTGTATTTTTGTTGTTGGAAAGATTGCTTTGACAAGTAAATTATTATTTTTAAAATTAAGATTCCTTCTCGTCTTATTATTTATATAATTATTTTATCCTAAAAGCAGGAGATATCACCTCTAATATCATCTATTACATTTCCAAACAACTCCCCATATTTTTAAAATGAATGGAATTGGGGAGATTTAATCATAGAGAGGGGTCCAATATAGTTTTTGAGAGTTCACTATATAGGGGGTTAATTTGAAAAGAAGTAACAGACAAGGCCTTCGGAAAGTTCACTATATGGAGAGTTTCAATATAGTCTTTTAGAGTTCACTATATAGGGAATTTTTAGAGAGAGACGAGACCTTCAGAACGTTCACTATAGGGAGAGTTTCATATAGAGGGAGTTTACTGTAACTACCTAAAATTTATTTTTTCTTGAGGACTTTATGAGAGCCCCTCGAGAGACTTTTTGAGACTGATCTTCGAACAGATAAATTATTGAGAAAAAAGTATTAATGTAAGAAGTCGAATATCCCTTCATCCAATAAATTATTTATCCTTATTTAATTTAATTATTTTCTCTCCAGCTTCCTCATTTTTCCCGCCCGGTTTCCCTCATCCATGGCTTGATTTTGCTTGTGTATTAATTGTAATTATTGGCACTTCTGCAATGAGTCCAAGCATTGCACCTTTTGCGGGTGATCAATTTAATCCTCATCAAGAAAGAATGGTAAACAGAATTTAAAAATCATAAAATTCAGAACAAATCAGAACAAATCAGAAAAAATAAGAAAAAATAAGAAAAATAGCAGAACAATTAAGAAAAATCAAAAAATCACAAAAAAATCAGAAAAATCAAAAAATCAGAGATAAATTCAGAAAAAATCAGAAAAAAATCAGAACAAACCAGAATATCAATTAATTTATTTTTAATTAAGATCTCAGTATTTTACTCAATTTTTTATGCTGCGATAAATATAGGGTAAATAATAAATAAATTTATAATTTAATTAATTTGTGTAATAATTTTTAGTGCTGTGATATCTACAATTGTAATGCCTTTGCTCAGAGCAAGACCTTGTTTTGGAAGAGATTCATGTGATTATTTAATAAGAATTAAAAATTAAATAAAAATAGAATTACTGTAATAAATAATAAATAAAACTTGGAATTAAATAATTAAAAATCAGAATTATTAAATATAGAAAAACACATAAAAAATCAGAATTTTGTATTAATAAAGATAAACTTGAATTAAAATTATATTCAGACCAAAAGCACACAAAAATACAAAAGCAGAAATAAAACTAGAAATAATAAGAAATAAAAATCAGAATTAAAACTTGAATTAAAATTAAACTTTAAAATCAGAATTAAAATTATTTTTAAGGTTATCCCCTTTCCTTCAGTGTTTCAACTATGGGTGTTATTATTTCTTTTGGTAAATAATTATTAAAAAAAATTTTTTTTTAATTTTACTAGAAATTCTGAAATTTATAAAATTATTAATTCTAAATGGAAAAATTATTTTAAAGAATATTAAAAAAATAATTTTAATTAATTTAAGCATTTTTCTTCATCGGCAGTAAATGGCAAGTATTTTAAAAAATAAAATTAATTAATTAATTAAAATTCTGATTTTTAATTTTTGTATTTTTAGGTATACTAAGCAGCCTCCTAAAGGCAATATTTTTGCTGCTGTTTATGACGTTGTTAAGGTGGAAATTTTCACTTTAAAAATTATTAAAAATTAATTTTTAATTTTTAAAATTTATTTTCTGTTAAAAAATATCATAAAAATTAATTTTTTATATAAAAAAATTTCCCAATAGACTGCCCGTTCCAACAAAAAATACGCCAAAATCCCCAAAAATCACTGGCTCGATCACTATTTTGATACCCACATTTGTGAAGACGATAGTAAATGTATTGAATTAAAGAAGGAAAAAGGAGATGAGAATGTTTGTCATAAACAACAATTTATTGAAGATTTTCATTGTTTGTTAAGACTTCTAGTTGTTTTAATACCTATGCCTATGTTTTGGGCGCTATATGATCAACAATACAATGTTTGGATGAATCAGGCACTTCAATTAGATAGTCGGATATGGGGAGGCATTCATCTTTTGCCTGACCAGATGCAAGTTGTTAATCCGGTAAATTTGTGAAAATTTTAAATAATTATTAGGCTAGTTGTGTACGAAGACAGGGTAGGCGCCAGCCTTCATAACCTACCAAAAAATAAACTTTTCTGGATAATTTTAGTATCATTCGATAGAGAATTAAATTTGCTACTAAATATAATTAGGATTAAAATGCTAGATTAAAAGATTAAAAAGTTATGCTCAAAAAAAGAGCCTTTTCAGGTAAAAATTAAGGTTTTTGACAGTTTTTTGACTTCAACTTTTATATTTATTAATCTAAAATTTTATTTCTTTGCCTATTTTATAGCAAATTTCCTCCTCTATCGAATGATAATAAGTTCATCTAGTTCCGTTTATCCAATCAAAAGTTATTCGAACTGGCGCGCGAGTGGTCGCCAACTATATCGACCTCCCTTAATTAAATTAAACTTTTTTTAAATTTTATTAATTTATTTTCTTAATCAAATAGGTTCTCATAATTGTGCTCATTTTCATTTTTCAATCGTTCATTTACCCCTTTGCTGAAAAAATTGTGAGATTAACTCCCTTAAGGAAAATGGTAGCTGGTGGATTTATTGCTGCAGTAGCCTTTTTTGTTTCGGGAATTGTACAGCTTCGAATAAATGTAAAAATTTATTTAAAATTATTAAAAGGGATAGAAAAGTTTTTTGACTTATTAATTTATATCAAAATTAAAATGAAAAAAAAAGGTCTTTGAAAAAATTCTTCCTAGCAACTAAAAAATAAATTGAAATTAATTTTGAAAATTTTTTTAATTTTAATAATTCATGTTAAAATAAGTAATATAGCCCATTCGACTCGTCTAATCGAACTGCGTCGAATGATACCAAAATCAACTCAATAAGATAAGATTTGACCAAGTTATGGCCATAATAACGAAAATTATTACAAATTTGCCTGAGGGCATTAGTCAGAACAAAAGTATTAAATAAGCATATTATATATCATTCGATGCGGCTCAATGAGCTGAGTCGGATTATACCAAAATTGACTCGAATGGATAAGATTAGATAAAGTTATGATCATAATAACGAAATTGCCTGAGGGCTAATAATATAATTGAATTATTAAGAATAAAATTATTAAATAGGCATATTATATATCGTTCGACGCAGCTTGTCGAGCTGCGTCGAATGAGACTAAAATCATTTTTCTTGGATAAATTCGAGCAAAGTTCTACCCTAAATAACGAAAATTGCCTGAGGGCATTTATATTTATTTCGTCAAAAATCATTTTCTGAAATTTACAGTTAACTCTGCCAGAATTCGCTGATGATGGACAAGCATTTGTTTCTATAGTAAATACTTTTGCTAAGTGCCCCTTGGAAATAACACATTTGGAGACTGGAGAAACCAGGCTAATGCTACCAAATACGGTAAAAATTAATTTTTTGTTAATAAATTCAAAAATTAATTTATTTAATTAAATAGACGTTTTATTAATTTTAATTTATATTTTTTACTTATTTTTGCCTTATTTTAGTCTCTAATTAACGACAAAACACAAAATCGGATTGAAATGTTCCGTGTATTATTAGGTCAGAATAAATGGAAAATTGATGGAATTGGTGATGATTGTACTGAATTAAAATTAGAAATGCCTAAAATTTATGAATTTGATATTAAAGAGCCAATGAGCTTTATTACAATAACTACTAAAGGGGCATTTTTGTCTTCTGCCGAAACCGAAAAGCCAACAGGAGGTTCTGGTCAATTTAAGATTGCAGTGATTATGGCCATGGAAAATGAAAAGAATGAGCATAATAATAAGCTTCTGGCATTTTGCCGTAATGACCAAAAATGTAATCAACACGACGGAAAGGTAGTAAATGTTCCCTTCACACTACTTAGTAAATGTTCCCTTCACACTACTAGTAGGGTGGAGGGAACATCACAATTATACCGCGAACTATAAAGTTCAAAAATATTTTTAGAACTTTTATGCCTTCCTAAATAAGAAAAGAGAACACTCACTTCAATTTATCAATTATATGCAAGCAAATACAACAATAACATCTTCAGATTTAACAGCTTCCCTCCACCCGTATATTGAAGTTAGGCCTGGGAGGTTAGAAAAATCTATCTCAAAGCTTATTAAGAAATCCCCTTTTAATTAAGTTGGAAACTCTTCGTTCTACACAACGAACCAACAAAACTTATGGAAGAACAATTAAATGAGGAACAATTAAAGGATATTGAATTTGAGGTGGGTGTTGATTTTTAAACATAGATTGTCCTAAACTTTTCAAAATCTCATTATAAGCCCTTATTATTTTGAAGACCCTCTATTTAGCTATATTATTGCTTCTCGAAAATTATATGGTCATTATTACATAAGATAAGTAGGATGTTCCCTTCACACTACCTGTGGGCTGGGAGGAACATCCCTTTCAGACATGATTTCTGATTACTCAGATTAAAAATCCAAGTACACTTTAGGTTAAAAAGTGTAATTTTAGGTTAAGAAGTGTAATACTCAAATAAACTTCTACTTATTTTTGGATTTTTTACTTCCCTTTTTAATTTAAGATGGATGCGCAAGGCGGAATTTATGCCCTAATAATTACCGGAACTAAAAAAGACCCACACGCAACAATTCATCAAATAGTCCCTCCAAACTCTGTCAGCATCCTTTGGCAGCTACCCCAAATTTTTGTTATTTCAGTCGCTGAAATATTGGTTTCTATAACGGGGTTGGAGTTTGTCTACTCACAGGTTGGGTTTAAATTATTATTAAATTTAGTTTAAAGTTCAATTTTAGTCTGGCCCTTCAATGAAGGCAATCGCTAGTGCATGTTGGAGTTTAACCTCTTCGCTAGGCAGCATAATTATTATGTAAGAAAATTAGAAATTTCGCCACATAACAGAAAAAATTTCATCATTTGGTCAATAGCCCTTTGGTCACTGGACCATTTCGCCAAAAAATAAAAAGATCTATTTAAATCACAATTCTCTTTCAGAATTATCACACTATTGCCAACAAAGAATTTGGCTGTCAGAGCCTTTCTATTTTCCGGTAGATTTCCCTCTAACTTTAAAAAAATAATTTTTAATTTATTAGGTGCAATGATAATTGATGTGTTAATTTTTGCATTTTTGGCCAAGTAATTAAAAATATTTTTATTTAAAAATAAATTTTTCTTCTTAAGTTTTTGCTACAAATACAGAAAAAATACAGCAGCTTATAAAGAACCCTCATTAAAACATAATTCTGAAGAAGTCAAATCTGATTGATCCTGTGATTTTTTAATCTCTTTAATGTATATATAATGTTCAAAAGTTGTACAAAGCTTTGAAAATATTTTTATAAAAATTCTTTAGCTTTTTCTTTCAATTTTGTGCTGAGGGACACGTAGTTCTGACTTGGTTCAGTTTTAAATCATAACTCAAGAAAGATAGACCTTTTAATAAGCTTTAAGTACCGTTGGATAGAGAATTAAATTAGCTATTAAATATTTAAAAATCAGATTTTTTGATAGTAAGGTTGAAAGGTTATGGTCAAAAAACTACATTTTGTGAGAAAAATGGTCATTTTCGTTCACAACTTTTTTGAAACTTGTTCAAAGATTTTGCTTCCTATCTCATTTTGTAGGAAATTTAATTCTCTATCGAATGATAACAAACTTGCACAAAAAAGATTCATTTTTAAGAGAGTTATGAACAAAAAACTCAACTGACCGGACCAACGTCAATGATTTAATTATTTAAAATTTAATTAAATATTTACTTTTGGCATTTTGTTTAAAAATAAATAAAATGTTCGAAATGTCTACTTTTCTTTTGCCATCTATTTCTCGTTAAATTTCTTCTTTACTTGAGGGTTAAATTTTAAAATTTAATTTATTATTTCTTCCTGTTATGAACTCTGTTTTGCCTTCATGTTCTACATCTGTTTTAACGTTTACAAGACTTTTTCTTAAAAGAATTCCTTTAAAGGTTTTTTTTGCTAAATTTGTTTAAATTCTTCTTATCATTTTTAGACTTCTCTTCATAGACAATTCTCTCAATCTCCGGTTTTACACAAATATAACAAAGCAATCGAGATTTTAAACAAAAAGAACAAAAGAGGAAAGATTCAACCTGTTGGTATTAAAAAGATTGAAAGCAAAAAGCCTGTTGCTAATGTTTTTGATGGAATTTGTTTCGAGTTAGTTTTGGATTGTATAAAGAATGAAATTTTGAATTCTAGCTGTTTTGGAAGTCTTTGCAAATTTCCTTTTTTCACTTTTTGGTGTAGTGGGATACGCTCTTGTTAGGGGTCGACGGTTCGAATCCTTATGGTGGAAAATATTTTTTATTTTTAGAATAAATGTTTTTCCTTTAAAAATCTCAAGTTTCCTTTATAAAATTTACCGCTAAAAATTTTGTCATAAAAATTAAAAAACCAATTATAAATTTAAAATATTCAGACGTTTTGCTTCTGCTGTTGGGAAGGATACTGATGCTCTTATAGATGTTATTGCTGAAGTTGCTTCTGAAAATAACGCTGATTCTATCATTTCGAATCCTGAAGGTATACAAAATTAAATTTTTGACTTGCTGGGATGAAATGTCATTTTTTCACTTTTTCAGCTCCTCTCGATCGCGAATTAATACTTGATGTGATCTCCTATCTCAAAATGCGTCCTGTTTGGGTTGCTCCGCCTGCAAAAGAAGAAACCATTGATGAATCATATTTTCAACTTCGGCCACAGTTTTCTTTAAATTTTATTTTTAAATTTAATTTAAACTTTTTAGACCTCCTCCCCCTCCCTCAGAACTTCAAAAAAGGGCACCGATTGTGGCTATTATGGGGCATGTAGATCATGGAAAAACAACACTGCTGGATACACTTAGACGTTCAAACATAGTTGCTTCAGAATTTGGTGGAATTACTCAACACATTGGGGCATTTTCTGGTATTTTTTATAATTATTTTTAATTAGTTGACTTTTTGGTGTAGTTGGGGAATTTTTGGTTTACCCCCAAGAGGGGCTATGGTTCGAATCCCATTGGTGGGAGATATTTTTTATTTTAATTATTAATAGTTTTAAGCATGAGACGAACACTAAGAATGTTTTTTTTAAATATTTTTGGAGACTGGAAGCGTCAAAAAAATCTAAAAATGTGTTAACTCAAAAAATGACATTGCATCCCAATTATTGCATTTTTCTTTTTTTTCTTACTTTTTCTTATTTTTAGTTAAACTACCAACTATTGGAAACATTCCAGTCACTTTTCTTGATACACCTGGTCATTCTGCTTTTAAGGTTTTTTTAAAGAAATTTTTCTTTTTATATTTTATAAATTTAAGGCAATGAGACAAAGAGGCGCCCAAGCAACCGATATTGTTGTTTTGGTAGTAGCTGCAGATGATAGTGTAATGGAGCAAACCGTCGATTCTATCAAGTATATTTTTAGAATTTATTGGATTATTTTTTACATTTTTAAAGATATGCCAAAGAAGCGGGTGTCCCAATTATTGTGGCGGTTAATAAATGTGATAAACCAACAGCGCAACCTGAACAAGTTTTGAACGATTTGTTGAAGCACGACATTATTCCTGAACAATTTGGTGGTGATACGCAAGTTGTGAACATCTCAGCTCTTAATGGACAAGGAATTGACCATCTTTTGGTTTGCAAATTTTTATTTATTTTCTGGCTGGGTTTCTTAAGTCTTTAGGCTTCAAAAAATCCAATTGCCCTCGTTGTCAGATTTTGAATCGTATTTTCCTGTCAGGCTTATAAGGGAAGATAACAGGGATTTTCCTCTTCTCCTAACTCTGAAAAATAAGTTGGGGGATTTTTAGAAAATTTAATATCCTTCAGAAAAGACGAATTTTTTCACCCACGTTGCTGAAAACTTTTTTTTTTCTAAAAGTTGCCCTCTTCTCCTAGTTTCTTTTTTGTTTTTTTTCCTTTCATATATTTTATTTTTTCTCTAAAATAAATTTTAATTAAATGTAAGGAATCAATATTACTCCAATCAGAAATTATGCAGCTTTGTTCAACACCAAAAGGTTTAGTAGAAGCAACTGTGATTGAATCAACTAATTTGCCTGGTTTATTTTTTAATAAATTTTTTAAACTAAAATTTTTTCGAAGATCTCGGTTTGGTCTGTACAGCAATAATTAATAGAGGAACACTAAAAAAAGGAACAATTTTGGTCTCTGGAACGTGTTGGGGACAAGTCAAAACTTTGTCTAATGAATTTGATAAATTTTTGGATGAAGCTGGACCGAGTACTCCTGTCAGAATTAGTGGTATGATTTTTGTTGAATTTGTCTTTCTACTTTATTTTCTAAGAAATTTTTGTTTGGGTCTCCTCCTCCGATGAAAAAAAAATTTTTTTTTAATTTTTTTCCTGGCTCCGTCTTCAGGGTTTGGGGTCTTCTAGGTCTATCTTGGCTTCCTTATTTCACAAAAAAAAATTTTTTTTTTAATTTTTTTGGCTACGTCTTCAGGGTTTGGGTTAATTTTGATGTTGTTTTTTCTTCCTTCTTTGTATTTCTTTCACAAAAAAATTTTTTTAATTTTTTTTGTGGCGTTTGGGTTCATTTAGGGTTACTTGTGGCTTCTTGTATCTTTTTCACAAAAAAATATTCTTTTTTAATTTTCCGATTTTAATTTTATGAGGACCTTCCAAAGGTTTAAACAATTATATTTTTTAAGAAAAAATTTTAAAAAAATATTTCTTTAAAATTTAAGGCTGGAAAGATGAACTTCCATCACCTGGTGAATTAGCTTTTGAAGTTCCTGATTTATCCAAAGCCAAAAAGATTGTTGAATATAGAAGACAAAAGAAAATGGACACAATGTTTGTTGATGATATGGTGAGAGAATTTTGGAGGTTTTTAATTCTTTTTTAAATTTTTTTAGAAAATCATTGAAAAGAAAAGGGAAGAGGCACGTGAAAAATATCGACAACAACGTTTAGAATTGTTTAAGCAAGGAATTATTGCGAGAGCTGGGTATTAATTTTTAAATTAATTTTTTTTTAATATTAGAATATAGTTTAATGGGAGGTTTTAATTTTTCTGGGATGTTGAAGTTGTAAGACCTCTCCCCCGTTCGACTGAAAATTCATTTTTCTAACTGCTAAGGATCTAGCCTAATTAAAAAGACGTTGATTTGATTGAATCAGGGATACTCAGACTAGAAACCGTTAATTCAAAAAAAAATATTTGGCTAGGCAAAGTTTTTTTAATTTTTCGTTGTCTTGATCTTGGGTATTGTTAGTATAGGGAAAACTCCATGATTTGGCCTATAAAGAACAACCACAAGCTTTGCCCCAGTTCCAAACTGACAAGCTCTATTTGACTGTTCTAATAATTATTTCCGTCTCTTTTTGAAAGGATTAATTTTAAAATTTTTTTTTCAAAATTTTATTTTCATATTTTTTTAAAGTCATTCCCCTGATTCATATACAAAACCTAATGAAGAAGAAATTGCTGCATTAGAAATTCCATGTCTCACATTAATTTTAAGATGTGATGTTGATGGAGCTCTCGAGGTTTTCTTTTTAAATTAATTTTATTTTAAATTAATTTTTTAAAAATTTAGGCACTCAAAAATGTTTTATCAACATATGACGCAAAAGAACAAGTTCGCCTAAAAATTGCAAATGCTAATGTAGGACCTTTAACTGAAAAAGATGTGGAATTGGCAGCTGATATTGGAGGTTATTTAAAATTAAAAAATAATTTTTTTCAATAACATTTTTGTGGATATTTTAATTGAAAATTATTAGGTGACAAATGATCCCAAAATTGAATTTTCGAAAAAAAATATTTTCGAGGGTGACAAAATATCCCATAACGTTATTCATGACTAAAAATTTTATTTATTTTAATTACCAAAATAAATAAAAATTGATAAAATTACCCAAGGATGACAAGATATCCCAAAAAAATATATAAAATTTTAAAAAATTGATTTTTTTTTGGAATTTTATTTAAAACGATTCCTTAATAAATATTTAACTAAAATTTCATTCAAAAACACTTTTTTAAATTTATTTTTCAATTAAATTTCAGCCTATACCCTTTCATTTAATGCACCAATTCATCAATATATCAGAGATTTTGCTAAACGTAAAGGTGTTCCATTGGAAGAATTTCATGTTATTTACAAACTTGTGGATCGATTAAAGGTTTATTTAAATTTAAAAAATAGTTAATTTTGGGAGAAATTAAGGAACAGTCTAAAAATTCGATAAAATGAAAAAATATCCCGAGGTGACAAAATATCCCAAAAATCCAAAAATTTTCTCAAAACTCCTCTAAATCCATAAAAATCGATAAAATATCTCTTAAACTAAATTTAAAAAATTCTTTTTAAATATTTTTAGGAATTATTAACAGAAAAAATTCCTCCATTAATTGAACGTCGTCTAGTTGGTGGTGGAACTGTTATACGTGCATATCGACTCAAAGATGGACAAAAAAAGAAACAACCAATAGCTGGAATAAGAGTTGATTGGGGCAAAATGGACAGGTTTTTTTAAATAAATTAATTGATTTGAATTTATTTTTAATTTTTAGAAAATGTATTTGGCGTTTTTTGAGGACCGGGAATGCATCGGCTGAAGAAGGTTAATTTTTTTAATATTTTTATTGGCATTTTTTGGTCAAAATTGAGTTTTTATTGGAAATATATTAACAAAATAATAGGGTTAGGAAGGTAAAACGTTTAGGCGTGGTTTAAGAAATATTTTTTATTTTCTGGGATATTTTGTCATCTTTTGGATTTTTTTTTGTTTTTCGAATTTTTTAGGTTTCTTTTTATTTTTTAAATATTTCTTTTCATTCTCGATTTTTTAAAATTAGTCTTTCCATTTTGGGATATTTTTACCTTTTTTTTTGATTTTCTCGAAATTTTTGGGATATTTTGTCATCTTTTTAAATTTTTTCGAATTTATTTGATTTTTATGGATCTAATGTCGTCCTTTCTATTAAATAAAGCATTTTTCTAAATTCCTAACCTTTTATTTAATTTTCAGAGAATATAACATTATATGAAGGTTCAATAATGTCAATGGAATGTGAAGGTCAATCTATCAACCAAGCAACGACTGACATGCAAATTGGTGTAGCAATAACTGACAAAAATGTAACTTACAAAGAAGATGATAGAGTAGAAGTTTTTGAAGATGTTCAATTACCTCAACAAATAAAATGGAACCCTCCAGGATTTTGAAAGAAGAAAATGGCAATTTGTTAAGTTTAAAAAATTTTTTTTTGAATTATTAAATTATCTTAAGAGTAGAATTTGGTTTAATGATTTTAATTAAACTTTATGATTGATTTAGCCTAAAATCTAAATTATAACTTTTATTTCTAGATTAATGTAAAATTTAAAATAATTTATTTTAAAATAAGATAGTTTCTGTAATTTAATAGAATTCAAATAATAAATCATTTTTATATTATCTGGAAAAACAGTATCCTTTTCATCTTCGACATAATCAGCAAATATCCCTGTAAATCCCATCTTTTTATCATCACTTAATTCTTCAAATTCATTTTTCATGTTTTTTGGAATGAATATTCGCCTTTTCCCCATAATACTCGCAGCCTTGATCTTATATTCAAGGCCACCAACGCTACACAATTTGGCATTGCCAGCTAAAGCGCCCGTTGCAGCAATGTCTAAAAAATGTAAAATTTAAAATAAAATTCAAAAAATTCGCAATAAGATCG
>ABLG01000213.1:0-30561 GCA_000172435.1 Meloidogyne hapla | reverse complement strand
AGAATGTATAAATAAAATAGGGGTTGCACCCCGTACCCCGACCCAAAACCCCGACCAAAATCCCTAGTGTATTTTTCAACCCCGAAACTTTTTCGGACGATATTTTCATGATTTTTTCGGGGTCATCCCCGACCCGAACCCCGCACATAACTAAATTCACGGCTGACCCCGAACCCCACCCGACAAAAATTGAAAACCCCGAACCCCGACATACCCGCCCCCGAGCGTTCGGGGTGCAACCCTAAAATAAAACTTAAGCTTATTATAAATAGAACTTGAAATATAAACTTAAATTCAGAATTTTGTAAAATAAACTTGAAAAATACAAATCAGAATATTAAAAAATACAAATCAGAATTTAAATAAATACAAATCAGAATTTAAAAAAATACAAATCACAATTTTGCAAATAAACTTTAAAATTCAGAATTTTATAAAATAAACTTGGAATCAGAATATTTAATTTAATTAAAAAAGCATTATGTCCTTCCCTCTTGGGAAAATCCTCCAATTATTTTTAATTCTTTATTTTATTTTAATTATTTTATTCGCTTCTATTTGTGATACAAAAAAGATTCCACCACTAGAAATCGAGCCCGAATTTCGAGTTGATGAAATTAGTGAGCAAAATGCTCAAAAGTTTGAACTAGACAAGTGTGCTTTTTATTGCTTCTTTGTGCCTTTAAAGGTAATAAATTTTTTAAAAAATTTTAAAAATATTAAAAAAAAATTAATCAGTCAATCAGCTAATAATTAAAAATAAATTTTTAATTTTTTCCAAAGGATGATGAACAAATTGACCTTCATTTCTACAAGAATATAAGCTGTTCTGACATAGTTTATGGTAATTTTTGATGGAAAAAAATAAAGTAAAAAATATAAAAATTAAATTAAGGCTTTGCTGAAGTAGAGGATAAAGGATTAAAATTACCCACAAAAATGGATTTAATTCCCCATTCTTATTATGGAAATTTTAAATTAATAACTTCTCTACAGTTGATTTCTACTTCGCCACGTGTTTTGCTAGGAATGGAAATGGTAAATCAGAATATTTAATTTAATTATTTATTCCAGCTTTAAGTTTATTTATATTAATTCTGATTTTGTATTTTCTTTTACATATTATTGTATTTTCAAGTTTATTTTTGTAATTGTTTGTATTTATTTTTTGTATTTTCTGATTGTGTTTTTAATGTTTATTTTATTTTCTAATTGTATTTTTGTATTTCAAGTTTATTTTTGTAATGGTTTATATATTCTGATTTTTGTATTTTTTGATTTTTATTTTCTGCTTTTGTATTTCTAATATCTATTTTTGTATTTCAAGTTTATTTATTTTTGTATTTCTTTTTACATATTTTTGTATTTTTTATTTCAAGTTTATTTTTTTTTAATTTTACAATTGTAATTTCTGATTTTTAAATATAATATTATTACAGGCAAAAGACGCCCATTTCCTTGACTTAAAGCGTTCTGAGTTAGCTCAAAATGTAACTCATCGGATGGTTTTCTTTACTAAACGATATGGATTTAGTGGAATTTGTATTTTTATATTTAAATTATTTTCCCCAATTTTTTTGAAGTTTTAAAATTTGATTCTGACGTTTTGTTAACCCCCGGATTTGAACAATTTGTTGAATTATTAGGTGATGAAATTAAAGAAGAAAAGAAAAGGACGGGGAGGAAATTAAGATTGATACTTTCTATCAGGTTAAAAGAAAATTAAAATTTGGAAAATTAATTTAAAAAAATATTTTTTTTCTTAGTTCTAATTGGGTTCGCTACGTTTATCGAAGAATGCCTAAATTTGACGCGTATTTTGATGCTTTTTATTTATGGGCTGATGAAACTAGCTCAACCAGTGAATTACCTATTCCTTCGTAAGATGATATGATCTTTAGAAAATTAAAAAAATTTTAAATAAATTTTAGTTTTGCTGTTCCAGTAGATCCTTTACATAATTCTGATTATGTGCCTTTAAAGGACTCTCTGGCTAGAAATGCTGGTAGAACTTTATTAATAATTAACTTGAGAATCTCTATCATATCCCCTATTTAATAAAAAATAAAAAAAGCAAATTTATCAAATAAATTTTTGTCAAAAAAATTTATTTTTAAAAGAACACCTTGCCGGAACAGGCGTTCCTCGAAAGAAAATAATTATTGGATTGAGTACCTGGACTAGAAGCTATTTTATTAAAAATAATGAATTAAAAATGCCGGAGGTTGAAAGTCTTGTATATTCAAACGAAGATAGTGGGCAAACTGATGGAACACTGGCATATCAGGAGGTGAAGCAATTTAATTAAATAAGCTTGAAATAATCAAAAACACAAAAATACAAAAATAAACTTTAACTAATCAGATTTACAATAGTGCAATTAAATTCTGGAGATAAACAGAATATAAAAATTAAAATAATAAACAAAATACAATCAGAAAATAAATTTAAAGGAAGAATTGTAAAGATAAAACTTTAAATCAGAATCAGAATTATACCAAAAAATAATACAGAATATTAACTAAACTTGAAAATCAGAATTTTTATATTTAATAATCAGAATAAACTTGAAAAAGCAGAAAAACAATTTTAAAGGTGTGCTATCTCCTCGATTCCAAAAACAAACATCAATTAAACTACGACAACAGATCTGAAACAACTTCATTGGTTGTAGGCGACCAATGGTATTCATTTAACGAACCAGAACATGCTGCTTTTACTCACAAACTTGATTGGATTTCAAACCATGAATTTGGGGGTATTGGGCTTTACAGTATTCAGGTGGATAAAAAATGAATTTTGACCTTATAAAGAAGCAAAATTCGAATTTCTATTTTTACACGAATTCTTTCAAGGGCGACGACCCTTTAAACAAATGTACAAGAGGTCTTCTTCCCTTACACAGAAGTGTCGGTGATCGCTTCAAATGCCGTAGGGGTACAAAAAGAGGGAATTTGGAACAACTTGGTTAAATAAATAAATTTTTTTAAATCAAAATTCTGATTTTCCCCCAAAGGAGAATGCACTCGTCTCTGCTTCCTCGATTTAGAACAAAGTAGAAATTCGTTTGATTTTGAACAGCTCCAACCTGGCTGGTGTTCCCATTTGGTTATAGGACAAGCATCTACTAATCCGTATTCTAATTCTGGTCCGAGTAAAGGAATGCGTCTTGCTCTTAAAATGTATAATGACTGGGAAAGAGAGCGGAAACCTTTTCTGTATGTTTAAGAGATAGAATAAATACAGTAACCTCTTTAAAATGAGAATTAAAAATCAGAATTTATTTAAATAAACTTGAAAACTGTATAATAACTTGAAATAATTAAAAATACAAAAGTAAACTTTAAAAAACCAGAATTACAAAAATAAATGCGATAAATACAAAATTACAGAGATAAAAATAAAATACTAGAATTACAATAATAAAATAATACAATAATAAATAAACTTTATAATTAATTATCAGAATTTTGTAAAACTTAAAATTAGAAAACACAATAATAAAAAATTTATTATAATTAAAAATCAGAATAATTTCTTTCGCTGGAACTGGCGATCAATGGAGAATTGCTACTTCTACACCAACCCGTTTTGTTTTAATTGAAAGAATTCGACATTTACTTGATGAACACAATGCTGATGGGGTTGAATTAAATCTTGCTAATGGAGGGCTAGATGGGCCTAATAATGCTTATCAAATGAATTCTTTTCTTGGCGATTTGAGGAGAACTTTGGGGTGGAAGAAGCAGATTTTAGTGAGTTTTCTGGGGAATTTTTGAGGGAAAAGATAAATAGTGAATAGTTTTTATTTTTTTTTGAAGCCGAGCACTCTAAAGTATATCGAAAAAATTAAAATTAAAAAAAATTTTTCTACCGTAGTAAATTTTTTATTTTAGAATTTTTTACATAGTGGGCCTTGCTTCAGAAGCATTTTAAAAATTAATTTTTAAATTTAAAAAATAAATAAATAATTATATTAATTAAAAAATCTCTTCCCTCGTTTAAAGATCAGCCTAAACCCTAGCAGCTTTATTGACCAGCTCAACTTTGATTTTGCTAATATGGTTCGATCAGTTGATTATATAGTTGCTATAGGGTATTTAGACTTTTTAAAAATATTTTTAAAATTTTCAAAAAAGTTATCGTTATCATCGTTATTTTAATTCACATACTGGCCATCATTCTCCTCTATTTAAAAATAGTACATTGCTTAATCAACCTAAGATGACCATTCAAGGCACTCTGGAGGAGTTGATTTATAAAAAAGTTCCACGAAAAAAGGCATGGAATTTAGTGAAAAATAAATTTTAAAAAATTTAAAAATAATTTTAGGATGATTAGAAGTATTGAAAAAAATATATTGAGTAAATTAAATTTTTGAAAGACAAAAAAATATAAAATCTTTCCCTGTGTAAGGACAATACCCTTAGGATTATTAAAATTTCCCTCTCTTTTTTTCAGTTAATAGTTTCCCTCTCAGCCGAGGCAATGTCCCAACACTTTGTGGAGGATATTTATGGTCAACGTTCCTGGGAAAGTAGAAGGATTGGAGAAGCCGCCTCTGCTATTACCCAAAATAGAATTAGAGCGCATGGGCCTGGAGTTGTCTCACAAACACAGGCAATTAATTAATTAATTTTTTAAATAATAAATTACAACTTCTGATTTTTACAAACCTACAATTGAGATAGAATTTGTAATAAAATACAAAAAATACAATAGAAAAAATACATTTGTAAAAAATACAATAGAATCTTTATTTTTGTACAAAAAGGAATAAATATTCTGTTTGTAATATATAAATTACAAATTCTGATTTTTTTACAGTACAAATATTCTCGTTTGTAATAAAATGCAAATTCTGATTTTTGTACAAAACAAATTACAATTCTCTTTACAATTCTAGTAAATTACAAATCAAAATAAAAAAATATTAAGGTCTGTACAATAATGAAAGAAGCAAGTTCAGTTTCACATTTTCTTAATGAACTTGGTGTTCCTTATCTAGTAAATAATGATAGGGAATTTATTGCCTTTGATAACAGTCGTTCTATACAAATAAAGGTTTTTTGTGGAATAAATATAAATAAGAAAATATAATTAGACTGTTTGGTTGTCCCTCCAAAACATTGCTGGAATTGCCCTCCATGGTCTTGAACATGACAATATTGTTGGGGAATGCCCAGAAGGGGAACCGTTCCTTTTACTCAGAACAATTGCTCAAAGTCAGGTAAAATTATGTATTTTTATTATTATTGTAGTGCAAAAATACAATAATGATAATACAAAATAAACCTATTGTAAAATAAACTTTGTATTTACAAATTCTGATTTTTACAAATTGTAAAAACTTTATTTTTACTAATTCTGATTTTTACATATTGTAAAAGTAAGATTTCATTTTTACAAATTGTAAAACTTAAAACTTCTTTTACAAATTCTGATTTTGTTATAACTATTATAAAATAAACTTTACAAATTGTAAAATAAACTTTGTTTTTACAAATTCTGATTTTAAACACAAAACCAGTATATTTCAAAATTCTGATTTTTAAATAATTTATAGACATGTTACAATTGCGATATTACTTCTGAAATTACAAACAATAAAAATACAACTGTAGAAAACCAGAATAATATTTCTTCTTCTATGGAATTAATTGAAAATTCTGATGAGGAAGAAACAGAATTAAATGAAGAAGAAAAAGGGTAATTAAAAAATTAAATTTTACAATTGTAAAACATTTTTTAATTTAAAGTTTAACTCCTTCAAAAACATCAAACGAACAAACAACTTTGCGTTGTCAACATTTTAATGAATATACAAGCAATTTTACTGTATTTTGTTCTTTTTCTTTGGATAATGTTGAAATTAACGTTTTAATTTATTAAAAATTTAAATTACTTTAAAATCCCCACAGATGTTAACTAAAAATTTATTTAAACAATGCAATGTATTTTTAATTAATAATATGGCTAAATTAGATGAACATGGAAAAATTGTTGAAAATGATGAAAATAAAGAAAAATTGGAGAAATTTATTTCCTTAATTAATAAAAACAAAAAAATTAATTTATGGGGTGAAGTTGTGTGTGATATGGGTCAAACACAGTGGGAAAGAATAATTAATGGTGAATTTAAAAAGATTATTAAATCTTTAGAATTTTAATTAAAATTAAATATTTAATTTTTTATGATTTTTAAACTTAAAAATAATTTTTTTAAATGTTTTTTAATTAGATCGTAAGCGGGAAAAGACAGTAGCTTCTTTAAACAAACTTATGACTACCTACAACTTGTCTGGGGTGATTTTTCGTATTATAATCAATTAAAATTTTAATTTCTTAAATTTTTTATTATCCTTAGCCTTCTACTTTATCAAAAAAAAATTAAAAAAAAAATTTTTTCTAAGCTTCTTCTGGATTGTGACACCTTCATGCGCCCTCCTCTGCGCAGGGATTTTAGTCAATTTTTAAATGAATTAAATTCTGAATTATTTGAAAAGGATAATGAAAAGGAGGTTGATAAGAATGTAATGGATGAATTGATGGATTGTTTGCCTAGATTGGCTTTAAAGTGAATTTTTTAAAATTATTTTTTAAATAATTTCTATAAAACTTATATAGGGAGTCGGCTTTATTTTAAAATTGATAAAATTGTCTAAAGTCAAGCTAAAGTTATGAAAGCAGGCAGTTTACCTTCTTAAACTGTTAGCTCGTTAATTCCAAAATTTCATAATTTTTGGTTAAGTTGAAGTTAAGTTATGGCCTAGAATTCTTATAGCGTTTTCGATGGTTAAAAGACTAATCCTCATTAATTTAAAAATTCATAAAATTATCTAAAGTGAAGCTAAAAATCACGTCTCAGCTTCTTTATTTTTGGCTTAAAAATAGATCTATATCTTATCTAAGATGTCCCGAAATTTCAAGGAGATATTAATATTTTTGGATGAGTTATGGCCTTTAGAGTCTGAGACCTTGAAATTATATGATTCTCCTATTAAAAAATTCTAGGCACTATAAAAATAGTTTGAATTGGTAACTTTTCCTAATTTTTTGTATCAATATAGCTTTACATCTTATCTAAGATATCCCAAAATTTAAAAAAAAATTTACCCCAATTTTCTCATTTTTGGCTGAGATATGGCCTTTAGAATCAGGTGACTCTGAATTATAATTTCCTACAGATATAAAAAATTCTAGGCCTTATAAAAATGCTTTGAGAGGATAGAATTTATTAATTTTTTCTATAGAGGTAGATAAGGGTCTTATCTACAATATCTCAAACTTTCAGAAAGATATTCTCATTTTTGGTAGAGATATTGCCTTTAGAGTCTGATGACTCTGAAAAATTTGAGGTCCTATAAAAATTTTTCGGTATGTCTCAGCTTCTTTATTTTTGGCTTAAAAATAGATCTATATCTTATCTAAGATGTCCCGAAATTTCAAGGAGATATTAATATTTTTGGATGAGTTATGGCCTTTAGAGTCTGAGACCTTGAAATTATATGATTCTCCTATTAAAAAATTCTAGGCACTATAAAAATAGTTTGAATTGGTAACTTTTCCTAATTTTTTGTATCAATATAGCTTTACATCTTATCTAAGATATCCCAAAATTTAAAAAAAAATTTACCCCAATATTCTCATTTTTGGCTGAGATATGGCCTTTAGAATCAGGTGACTCTGAATTATAATGTTTTCCAAATACAAAAAATTCTAGGCCATATAAAAATGCTTTGAGATGATAGAATTTCTTAATTTTTTCTATAAGGGTAGATAAGAGTCTATCTACGTTTATTCCAAAATTTCATAATTTTTGGTTAAGTTGAAATTAAGTTATGGCCTAGAATTCTTATAGCGTTTTCGATGGTTAAAAGACTAATCCTCATTAATTTAAAAATTCATAAAATTATCTAAAGTGAAGCTAAAATCATACAAATTGGTATTTAGCTTTCTAGAACCATTATCTCGATACCTTCAAAATTTCATAATTTATGGTTAACTATGAATAAAGTTATGGCCTAAGGCGATGGTTGAGTTAGAAGCCCCATATTAAATTATTATAATAATTTAAAATATTATTTTCAGAATCCAACTTTCTCGTAAAAATATTAGCGAGGTTTATGAGCCAGAACAATTAAATAAATTGGTAAAATACAAAAAAAAATAATTTAATTAAATTACAGCTAAAGTTTATTTTGCTACCTTCGAGTATTGCACTTTCCAAGGCTAAAGCTAAAGTTTTAAATCCTTTGTATGCTTCTGGTATTGCTAATCAGGATGATACGGATACACAGGCAAGAGAAAAAAATAAAATAAAGTTAAAGAAGGTTAAATTAATCATAAAGGGATAAAGAAGGCTAGGGATCGGGACTTGTTAGTATGAAACGTTATATCCAGTTGTCACTATAACGAGGGTCAAATATATTTTTTGTGACACTCAAAGGCCTCTCATTTCAAGTATAATTGAGTGTATAAAAAATTATGTTGCCCCGCAAAATATAAAAATTAAATGATTAAAAATTGGGTGACCTCATAAATCATGTACCTTTTTATTTTGGAACAAGATTTTTAGAAATTATCTTGAGTGGCCATAAAAATATTGTCTTTTTTTTAGACTCCCAAAACTCGATCTTTTATATCTTGTAATAAATAAATAATAAATATTAATCAACAGTTATCTCCCGCTATAATCCCATAGGTATACAAACTCACACTGATTATACCCAAAATTTTAATCATTCCCTGAGGGGTGAGCTTATAAAGAGAATAAATTTTATTTTAGAGTGGATCAGTCCTAACTCTTGAAAACAGCAAAATAAAATCCAGCTTGATTATCTTGGAATTACCAACCTTTGCAATTTTGCAAAAGCGTGAGCAGGAAAATGCAGAACCTACAATTGTTTCACAAAAGGAGGTGCATAAAAAATATTTTTTTTAAATTAAACTATGGGCATATCCCTGAAGAACCCTGTAAACAGTAGGGCTAGAAAAGATTTCTATCCATCAATTTAATTTCTCAAAGGTTTGCCAATTTATTCGAAAACCGGGTGTTCAACACCATACACGTTTCGATGCTGTTACTTCTTATTGGAAGACCAGTGATGAATGGTTGAGTGGAGAAAATGAACAAACTATTAAATATAAGGTTGCGGAATTTTTTAAAATTATTTTTGAACCCTAGAAAAATTAAAAAAAAATTTTTTTTTTAATTTCCTAGGTCCAATATGCCTTGCAACGTCGTCTTGGAGGAGTTCTTTTAAAATCGCTGGAGTCTGATGACCCAGAAGATTTTTGTAAAAATGGAGGATATGGTTTACTTAATACTATCCATAAAGCTAGATGTGGAGATTAAATAAGAAATATTTTAATAAATTTTAAATGAATTCAATAATATTAAGTAATTAAATGAATATTTTTTAAATAAAATTTTAGTCAATTAAATAAATCTTAAATAGCTAATTTTATTTTAAATTCTTGAGTGAATGGCCATTTATTAATCTAAGTGAAACCTCTCCTTTAAAAATTTTTTTAATTTCCCAGACAATTATTTATAAATTCTCAGTCTCACATGGGTATTATCAATTTTGAGAAGTGCAAACAAAGTGTTGAAAGAGAGGATTATCTCTATGAAAGGGAGAGAATGAAAGAATGATAGGAAGAGGATTAAAAATAAATATTTGGTACAAAAACATTTAAATTATTAATAAATTCCAAAAAAAAGTGAAAAAGAGAGAAAAACGTTCCTGACCTAGTTTCCCATTTAAATTTAAAAAAAGGTTCAAAAATAAATTTAAAAGAGAAAAAAGATTATTATAGGATTATTAATATAGGATTATTAATATTAAAACAAGCTTTTTAATGCTGAATTAAATTTTTATTTAAATAAACTTGGTTAAAGTTCAAAATAAATTTGAAAGAATTTTTCTGTGTTTTTAATGATTTTTTGAATTTAAATATTTTTAAAAAATTAAAAATGATTAAAACTTCATTTATTTTTTATTTGATTCATTTTTTATGTTTATTTGGATGTTTTTGTTGTAATGATTTAAATAAATTGCCAGGTAAATTTAATTTGATAGGATTAAGGGGAGGGCAAAGTGAGTGATAGGATGAAGGTCCATAAAATTTACAAATATGATCCTAAAAATGTGAAATTTGGCATAGATGTCTGTCATAGTGTTATCTAACTTCTCTAAAATTTTCAGAATTTTTGGATTATCTATTTTCGCATTTTTGAGAATTTATAAGCCAGAGTCAAGATAGGACGACCCCTTGAGTATGAAAGCTTATAAATTCTTTAAATTAGATCCTAAAATTCTAAAATTTTGCAATGATATTTTCGAGAGTATTAACTAAATTCTCTAAAATTTTCAGAATTTTAGGTTATTTAAAAGCTAAATTATAATCTACCGACATGTCTTACTCTTGCTCTAAAGTAGGCGCCTTAACGCATCTTCCAAATTAAATAAAAATCAGAAATCAAAAATCATTTTTCCAAGCAGGAATAAATGATAAATATTCTAAAATTTAATTTTTCAATTTTTTAAAATTTTCAAAATTAATTTATTAAAATTAATATTGGAGAAATTCGACAAAATGCGTGTAAATGAACGCAATTTTCAATTAGTAAGGAATATTCATGCTGTTTGGTTTGCTACAGGATTGAAAGCTTTGATGGGCAGTCTTGGAAGGGCACTTTATCAAAAACTTTCAAAAGAAGAACAAAAACAAGTAGCAGATTGTTTATTTAGAGTGGAAGATAAAATGGATTTGGTTCTAGCAGCTAATTGTTTAGTTAATGCCAGAAGGAGGCATTTTGCTAGAATAATAAGTGATCAAGTTGAAAATGATTATTATTATAAAATGAGATGGAAGGTGAATTTTTAAGTTTAAATACAGTAGTCAAAATAGGTAGAAAACTTAGATAAAAAATAATATTTAAGATTTTTAAGTTTGTAAAATTCAAGCTTAATATATTTAAGTTTGTAATAATAAAGTTTATTATATTCAAGTTTTTAAAATTAAAGTTTATTATATTCAAGTTTTTAATATCTACTTTTGTAATATTCAAGTTTATTATATTTAAATTTATCAAATTCAAGTTTTTAATATTACAATTGTCATTATATTTAAGTTGTAATATTCAAGTTTTAATATTCAAGTTTTATATTATTAAATATTTAACTAAAATTCAAATTTGTAAACTTAATAAACCTAAAACTTTGTTTTCAGAGGAATGACCAAAACTTCAAAACACCAAGTTTCCAACACTATCAACATTTTCATAAACATTATAATAGAACTAAAACATTCGGAAGTCGAAGAATGTTTTTTGAAAATATTAAAATAAAAAAGCAAAATAATAAAATAAGAAAAATTAGACAACAAGAAAAATTAAATATTATTAACAAAAAAAGAAGTGAGAGTTTAAAGTTGGAAAGAATGCCTAAGTTTGAGGCAAATTTGTAAACTTGAAAAGTACAGTCGACTCCGCTTATAAGACCCCCCGAAGGGAAATATATTAAAGGGTCTTGTATACGGAGTCTTCATTTTTGAGGAAATCTTCAGAACAGGACAGGCCATCTGGGGGTCTTTTATCCAGGGGTGCCTTATAACCGATGTCGACTGTATTCAAGTTTGTAAAATTGGATAATTTATTATAAACCCCACTTAATAATTTTTATTAATCCCCTTCCTCATCAGATTAAGCAGCAAGAACATATTGATAAATTATTAGGTCGAAGTGATCAATCAGAGATTGTTAGGGTTTGTTTTTGATTAATAATAAATTATTTAAATTTTCTAAAAATTATTTTTTTTATTTTCTCGGTTGCCAATTTAATATCAACTTTAACACCCAAAAATGACAACAATCGAAATGATAGTGAAAATAATGGGAATATTAAATGGACAAAAATGTATGAGTTTTTAGTTCATTTGAAGAGGGAAAATGATAAAAAAAGTAAATCACCTGGAGCCCGTTCGTTTTTTAATTTTATTAAATTTTAAAAGATTATTAAAAAAAAGGTGCTTATAATATGAGAATGTATGATTTGGTACTTGGAAGGGATGAGCCTACAATGAGTCAATTTGAACAGGTGATTAATTTGTAATGGAAAAGTTTAATATAAAATTGAAGAGAAAAAATATTATTTACGTAAATCAAGTTTACAAACTTGAAAAAGTTGTTTTAGATTTGTAAACATGAGAAAGTTTTATTAAATAATTACAAACTTAAAAAGTTGTAATTATTTAAGTTTGTAAACTTGGGAAACTTTGACCCCTTAAAAATGTTATATTCAACTTTATAGTTAATATTCAAGTTGGAAACTTGAAAAGCTTGTATTTAAGTTTGTAAACCTGGAAAACTTTGACAACATGAAAATATTTTATTCAAGTTTGTAATTATATTCAAGTTGGAAACTTGAAAAAGTTGTATTTAAGTTTGTAAACATGGAAAAGTTTAAACAATATTATTAATTTTCGCAAACTTAAAAGTTTGATCATTTAAACAAATTATTTTTCTTTATTCAGGAAAGTCCACAAGGTCAGGAAAGTCCACAACATTGAAATTATATGAATTCTCCTAGTAAAAAGGAGAAATCATTTTATTAATGATTTTAAGTTTAATTCGGACAAATTATATTGCCAATATCTGAATGTTTATTGAAGTTATCAATCAGAATATTGATTAAATTTGTTGATAATTTTATATAAGTCAACAATTTTTATTTTATTAATGATTTTAAGTTTAATTCGGACAAATTATATTGCCAATATCTGAATGTTTATTGAAGTTATCAATCAGAATATTGATTAAATTTGTTGATAATTTTATATAAGTCAACAATTTTTATTTTATTAATGATTTTAAGTTTAATTCGGACAAATTATATTGCCAATATCTGAATGTTTATTGAAGTTATCAATCAGAATATTGATTAAATTTGTTGATAATTTTATATAAGTCAACAATTTTTATTTTATTAATGATTTTAAGTTTAATTCGGACAAATTATATTGCCAAAAAACAAAAATAAAATAGATACTAAATAAAAATTATTTTATAATTATTTTCTAAAAATAATTTAACCGAATTCAAGATAAATTTAAAATTTTTAGATTAAAATATAATTATTATTATTTTAAATTATTAAGTAATATTTTTATTATATCCATTCCTTTTTTTTTTATTTTTCTATTTATTTTAATATCAATTTAATTTCCAATAATTTTAAAAATATAATAAAATAAAAGAGAAAATACAAAAATTAAATTAAAATATTTTTAAAATCCTCCATTAATTGGATTAAACCATTCAACCTTCTTTTCATCATTGTTCTCTTTCAAGTTTCTCTTGACTTTTTCAATCCTAACCAGGTTGATTAAATAATTATTGTTTCCTTTGTATTGTATTTTTTCTTTTGTAAAAGATTCTGATGGGAGATATTCCTGAAATTAAGTTGTAATTTATAATTTTGTTGAGATTGTAATCTAGAGTTGTAATTTACCAAGTTTTAATTAAGTTTAAGAATATTTAAATAGTTATGTTTTAATTTACAATTTGTAAAAAATTTTACAAATTGCAAAAATTAAAATTTAAGTAAATTGTAATTTATTAGGTTGTAATTAACCCTAAAACTTAGAAGGTTGTAAGAAACTTATAATTTACAATTGTATTTTACAAATTGTAAAATACAAAAATCAGCTTATTAAAAATTTGAATTTAAAATCTAAGTTATAAACTAGGTTTAATTTTACAATTTGTAAAAACACAGAAATAAACTTCTTACAATTTATAATTTAAAAATAGATCTTAAGTTTTAAACTAAGTTTTAATTTTATAATTTGTAAAAAACAAATTAAACTTACTGTAATTTCCTCATTCTTTCTCACTTGTGTTGTGTTTAATTCATTAATTGTTTCAATACTTAACAAATAACCACCGAGAATTTTCTGAATTTAAAAAAAAGTTTTAAACATGAACTTAAGATCATAATTATGAAAATAAACTTGAAATCTGATTTTTATTTAATTAAACACACCTCTATTTTATTACCAATGTCCTTTATTTCTTTAATATTTTCTATTAGACCAATGCCAATAATTGCATCAAATGTTGTGCTGATACTTTTTTCTTTTCCGGAAATTTGTTCATTCAAAAATTTAAAAGCACTTTCGATATCTTCATGCCAAGAGTGTCTAATTCTTCTATCTTGGTTATGGTTAGCCAGTGTTAATGAATGACGGAAGCAGAAAGGATTAATTGAAATTGACCAAATATTGGAACCAAGCTTCTAAAATTATTTTTTTTCAAAATTAAAAATATTAATTATTTACATTAGCCAAAGTGTGTACATTAATACTTGGCTGATTTTCATTTTTTCTAAAGTCAAAAACAAGTAAGACTGAATTTGGTCCAATCCCATCAGTTAAAAGATAACTGGCCAATGATGAACTAAGCTGAAATTTATTAATTATTGTATTTTCCGGAATGAATACAGTTTTGTAGAAAAAACAAATTTAAATAAATGTGCTGTTATTGATAATGTAAGTTTTCAGGAAACGCTTCAGAAATATTTTAAATCATTTTATTTTCCGGATAGTATTATTTATTTATTTATATTTTCCGGAAACTTTATTTTTCCGTATTTTTATTTAAATGCATTTTCGAATTATTTTAATTATTGTATTATTTTACAAACATTTTGCTTGTCATTCAAAGCCAGATCAAGTTTATTATCCCATTCCTTTTGTTCTTCTGGCCACTTCTCTCCCAGCATTGTAACCAAATTTGGCATTAATTTATCCTCATTAGGTTTAGGGATTTTGCTTACTAACCAATGCACTTGACGCCAATTTGCATTTTTCTTTAATTAAATTTATTTTTAAAAATTAAAAAAATAAATTCACTTGAATATAAACATTAACAGAGCTAGCCCAATGAATTTTAAAACCCCAAATTTTTCCATCTCTGCTTTCAAAACGGATTGATTTGAGCAGTTGAATATAAGCTGATGAGAAACGATATTTGGTTGGATTAATATTATCAGAATTTGAATGCAGTGAATTATTTGATTTTTTGCCTAAAATATTATTAAATATTAACATTAATATTCCGGAAGATTTACAGTTTGCAGAGGAACTGTATTTAACAAAAATAAGTATAATTTCCGGAAAATGTACAGTTACTATGTAAAAGATCTCTTTTTAAAATTTCCGGAAATTTTACAGTTAAAACAGAAATTTTTATTTATTGAATAATAAAATTTCCGGAAACTATGTTATTTCAGTATTTTTTATAATTAAAATACAAACTGCTAGGCTCAGAGCATGATTCTCTCAAATGTAAATAACCGCCAGGTCTGAGCCATTTAATTGCATTAATTAAAAATTGAACAGCTTCATCATCTGCTAAATACATCAAAAGCCAATTAGTAAAGACTATATCAATACTTTAATGGATATATTTCATTAAAAATAAATCAAATTTAAATTAGGTACCTCCCCTCATCAAATTCCAAACTAACAGCGTCTCCAACTCTCCATTCAACGTTATTAAAGGCTATATTTCTTTCTCGATTTTTCTCGATAAAGCTAGCCTTAATAAAAATGTTTTTATTTAACTATACTATAGTTCTCTTAAGGAAAATCCGGAACCGGAAAGTGTATAGTAATATTAATAAGTATTTTATAAAGAGGATAATGAATTTTCCGGAAATGATTAATTATTTTAAAAATTATAAACCTTCCGGAAAGTGTACAAAATTTTAATTATTCACAGTTATACTTATAATAAAGTTATCTTTATAGTTATCTTTATTCATATTTTTAAAATAATTTTTTTATTACATAACTACATTAATCGTTTAATAACTGTATTTTACCCAATAATTGATTATATTATTGACCTACCACGAAATCTGTTGAAACAACTTTTCTTGCCTTTTTTGCAAATTCTGTTGTAAATCTTCTAAAAAATATTAAATATTTAGAAGAATCATTTTCAATGAGACTAACCCAATACCCGCCCCAATATCCACAACAAATTTGTCTTTAAAAGAAGGCAACATTCCAATAATCTCAGCTCTTAAAAGAGTCAAAAATTTTTGAATTTTTAAAAATTTATTGCCTGTCAAGAGCTTCAAATTTATCTGCATCTGCATTTAAAAGCATAGAAGTATTGTCTGCCCTATCAGAGAATTTATCCCAAAAGGAGCGATAAATTTGCCTATCAACATGGTTTGAAGTGAGAGATGCCATAATAAATTAAATATTAATTTTAAAAAATTATTTGTAAAATTATTCTACAAAATATTAATTAAGAGAATTAATTTTCATCTTATAAATTAAGTAAATTAATAGTTAACATAGTAGTAAAGAAAAAATATACAGTAATATTAATTAAAATACAATTTATAGAAATTACAATAATAAAATATAACCATAAAATCATATATTCATTTATTTTATTTTCCGGAAATGATTTATATAATTTTCCGGAACTAATTATATACATAGTTTATATTTCCCGGATTTTATATATTCATTCCGGAAAAATTACAATAGTGTTAATAATGTACAAAAACAATTATGTATTTTAATATTAATTGACAGTCATATGAGATGAGTGGGAGATCTCGTGTTTATAAATAGCAGTCACCTTTTCTAGTCATTAGATTTTTACAAAAATATTTTATTTAATAATTAAAAAATACAAAAATTTATTAAAATAATAAAAATCACGTTTAATAAATAGAACCATGTGAGAACTTTACACACGCGGAAACTTTAAAATGTAATAGCAAAATTCATTGAATTTTCAATTTCCTTTTAAAATTTAATTTAAATCATTCAATAAAATTCTTGTGATATTAAAATATGATTATTTTTTTAAATTAATTTTTAAATTAATCGTAAAGTATGAATTTTATTGCTTATAAGAAGAAAATTAATTTAATTATTATTTTTAATTATTAAATGGCCTCATAATTTTTTCAAAGACAAAAACTAAATAAAAAGTGCTTAATTATTTACAGCCGATAAAATTAATTTTTCGATAATAATAATTCAAGGAAATTGCTTCTTCCGCAATTTAAAGGGTTTTTATATTGAAATTTTGCCCTTTTTTTGCCTTTTTAAAGTAATTTTTAATTTCTTAGACTACACTAGAAAATATTTAATAAAAATAAAATTAAGGGGGTTTTTAGTTGTGGCTGTCAACGATTTTAGTAGTCTACCAAAGATTTTAATTATTATGTCGTTGATAAATACAAATTTATATTATGAAACTACAAAACCTATTATTATTAAAATGAAATAATTGATTAATTAAATAAAAATATTTATTAGACTAGTAGGTTATATTACTAATAATAATAGAAAATATACAGTATTATTAATTAAAATATTATTTAATAAAGAAATAATAAACTTTCCGGAAATTATAAATCCGGAAAATTGTAATAGTTGTATTTTATTTTGTATTTTATTTTCTGGAAAATTATACAAATATGTATACCTATTAACTTTTCCGGAAAACTATAAATACATATACAATAGATGTTAATATTGTACAATAAATTTTAATATTACAATAAATGTTAATATTGAATAATTTTTTCATTATAAACGATTATTCTAAATTTTTTTGAAAAACATGTTTTAAAAAAATAAAAGAAAATTTTAAAAGTTCTTAAAAAATAGAATAAAATAAATTTTTATTTACTATTTATTTTAAAATTTATGTCTGAGAAATTAACAAATCAATTTCATCATTTCCTCATATTTTATTTCGCTATAATATTTAGATGATGATGCAATGTTAGCGCTCTTTTTCATTATAAGCTAATGCAATAAAATAATAATATTGCATCATTCACTATCCTTTAAAATACAAAATTATTTTGTTATTTTACTTCATTTTATAAAACTTGCTTGTTTTTAAATTTTTCCATTATTAAATTTTGCCTTTTATTTTTTTTATTTTTAATTTTTAATAATAATAGAAAAATAATTTAATTATTATTAAGTAGAAATTATTTAAAAATTTTCCTTAATAATTTTTTCTGAAGATATTAAGTAAAAAATAATGTTTATTTTTAAAAATTCCGTAAACCATACAAAAATAATTAAATATTATTCACAGGAAATATTATCTGGAAAATAATGAATCCGGAAAAGTAATTAATGCTTGCTTATCAAAATTATTGTATCATTTCCGGAAAATATTAAAATAATCAGGAAAGCATTATATCTATTCTATTTTACAACTTTCCGGAAACCATACAGTTTCTATAAATCATATAATTGTATTAAACATAATATTCTTTCCGGAAAATATTTTATAGTAATATTTTCCGGATTGCTACAATTTTTGTATTTTAGCTATAATAAATTTTACAAATTAAAATACAAACGCTTTATTTAACTATTATTCTTTTCATTATTTTAAATCTTTAAAAAACCAGTTTTTTAAATTATAGTCTATACCCAATTTAATTCTTCTCTTTTTACAAACTACAAATTTATTTATATAAATATCTCAAAAATTTTATTTCTCTTAATATTAACAGTTGTTATACTCAGCAAAAACGTGGCTCTTTTTTTTTACATTAAAAAAAAATTTTTTTTTCACGTGGAATTGCACGCGAATTTAATTTTAAAATAGTTTTAGTAATCTAGAAAATTAAAAAAAAATTTAATTTTAAATTATTAAACAGGTTTATAATTTTTATTTTCTCTTGAGCATGGTAGAAAATTTAAGAAAAAAAATCACGCGCTAGCGAAAAAAAACATTTGCCTTTAAATTTTATTATTTCTATTTAATTATTTCTTCATTAAAATTTTACAAAAAATTTTATATTTAAAAATATTCTCATTTTATTTCAATATATTTTTATTATTTATTTAATCTTCTTGTAGATACCTAAAATAGCGATAGAATTATTTACACACTTTTTTTAAAAATAAATTGAGATTAATAGTAAATGAAAGAGAAAAGATCGGGTAGACTATTTCCCTTTTTTATTTTATTTCCTCTTATAATTTTTTCATAATTTTTATTTCCACATTTCTCTTCGGGACAGTCTCTTTTAGGCGCGTTATTGTTAGTAGACGCTTGGAAGTCTGCTTATAAATCAGTCAAATTATGACTTAGAACCTTGAAATTTTCCCTGAATATCTTTCAATGTTTCGACTATCTCCTCTAAAAATTTCAGAATTTTTCTAAATTTTAATCACAAGTTATAACCAAAAATGTCTCCCTTTTCGAAGAAAGATGACAATTTTGAGTACTCTTTTAAGCATAAAATGAGAACTAATTAACCAAAAATTTTTAAATTTTTAGAGAAGTTAGATAACACTCTGAAAGACATTTAAACAAAATTTCAAGGCTATACGTTCTCATTTTTATTTATTTAATAGCACGCGCCCAAGCATTACCAACCACTTATTTCCTCGATTTTCTCTCTTTAACAAATATAAAAATAAATAAAATGCAAAACAAACAGAAAAATAAAGAGAACAAAGAATAAAAATATAATAAAATGGCTGAAACTAACAAAAATCCCTAAAGCCGTTAGAATAATAAAAAAAACCGGTCATTAATAATATTTTTATTATTTACCTTGTGTGACGAAAATTTTGCAAGGTAATTGAAAAATAATAATATTTTTTTTTATTTTTTCTTTCGCTGCTAAAAATAAAAAAATTAAAAAAATAAAAAGTAAATTGGAATTAAATTAAAAAATTTAGTAAAAAATTTATTTCATTGAAATATTTGTCATCAAGTATTAATTAATTAATGCTATAAATAATTATTTAATTAATTACCTTCTTTCTTTTTTTTTATTTTTTCCTATTTTGGAATTATTTTTATCAGAGTTTTATTAAATCTTGAAGAAGGAATTAAAAATCATAATTTCACGTTATATAACAATTTTTAAAAATTATCGGATTAATTATAAATATTATATAATTAATCCGGAAAATATTAAATTAAATTTAATTCTACAATTTTCCGGAAAACATACAGTTTTTATAATATTATTCTATTCGATAAAGTATTATTATTTTCCGGAAGACTTTTCCGGAATGCTAAAAGTTTTGTATTTCATAGTTATTTTACAAATTTCCGGAAACCTTACAGTATTATACCTAGTATTTATAAATAATTGTATTATCCCACTAATAATATTTTCCGGAATAACCTTCAGTTTTTTATTATAGCTTTGTATTATTATCTTTCTTCAGATTAAATTAACAATTTTAAAACTTTTTATTCAGGCATTATTAATTAAAATTAATTATAAATAAAAAATAAATAAATTATTCAAAAAATGCTTATTGAAAATAACAACAAAATTGTTGATTCTGCTTCATCTTCCCCCACCCTAGGATTAAAACATCCTCATAATATTACACCAGAAAATTCCAAAACTAACGGAACATCTAAAATGCTTCAAACAAAATTTGAGGAAATTAATGGAAATAATAAAATTGAAAATAATAATAATATTAATGGTGAAGCTTTTACTAATGGAAATTATATAGAAAATGCTAAAAAACGTAGAGGGTTTTCAACAACGGCAATTCATGCTGGTATTGTTCCACAACGTTGGGACATGCACCAAGTATTTTTTTGGAATTTTTAAAATTATTTTTAACGAAGAAAATTGAATTTTTCTTTCATAAATTTTTCAATTTTCTTCAGGTTGTCCCACCAATTTCACTTTCTACGACCTATCTACAGCCTAAACCTGGAGAGCCAATAGGACATGATTACTCTAGAGCTGGTAATCCTACAAGAGATGTTCTTGAAGAAACTATTGCTGCTTTAGAAGATGGAAGACATGGTGAGAGAAAATTAGAGGGGTATTGTTGAGAGAGGGACCTGCTAGTCGCTAAATTTGATAACTCATTGTTGGATCAACCTTTTTGGTAGTTCTTGGTATCATTCGATAGAGGAGAAAATTTGCTACAAAAAAACCAGAAAATCAAAATTTTATTTAAACTTTCAGCAAATTTATGGCCAATAAACGAGGAAAAAGTTGGATTTTTTGAATTTCCGACCATAACTTTTTAGCAACTTTCTTTAAAATTATTATTTTTACTTCATTTTGTAGAAAATTTTCTCCTCTATCGAATGCTACCAAAATCATTAAAAACGGTCCACTCTTTCTTGAGTTGTGAGTCTTTAATGACTCTTACATGAAAACTACAGTAAGAAATGAGAGAAAAACAATGAATATTCCTCAAAAATTAATTTAAAAATATTAAAAATTAAAATCTAAATTTTCCAGCTCGAGTGTTCGCCAGTGGTCTAAGTGCCACATCTGCTATGGCAAATTGGATTAATACAGGAGAACATATAATTCTCTCAGACGATGGCTACGGTGGAACTCAACGACTCTTTCGCACTGTTAGCCAAGCAAAACATGGGGTGGAATTAAGCTTTGTTGATTTAACAAAACCGGAAGAGCTGAGGAAAGCTTTGAAATCAAATACTAGGGTGAGAGAAATTTTTTGGAAAATTTTCGAATTTTTGAAAATTTTTAAAATTAGATGGTTTGGTTTGAATCACCTTCCAATCCTCTACTCAAAGTTGTTGATATTCGCTTAGTTGTTCAAATTGTGAAAGAATGCAATCCGAGCATCCTTGTTGTTGTTGATAATACGGTAAAAAACTTCTTTATAAATTAGTTTTTTAAAAACTTTTTGATTTTCTGCTACTTTTTTTTTGCTTTTCTGCAAAAAACCTTTATGGAATTTTAATAAAATTCCAAAATTTTTAAGTTTATGTCTCCCTTCTTCCAAAAACCTCTCCTACTGGGAGCTGATGCTGTATTGCATTCCATAACTAAATATATTAATGGGCATTCTGATGTTGTTATGGGTGTTGTTGCTACTAATATTAAAAAACTTGATGAACATCTTAACTTCCAACAACTTGGTGAGTGTTTAAAGGGAATATGTATGAGAATATACATGGTTAGGTTAATGTAGGTTAAGGCAAATCTTGCTTTAAAATATAATGTGCCTCCCAGCCCATGTGTAGTGTGAAGGGAACATGTTCCTTCCAGCCCATATGTAGTGTGAAGGGAACATGTTCCTCCCAGCCCATGTATAGTGTGAAGAGAACATCTACATTGAGATCCTTAGATACCAGGGAAGATGAATATTTTTCCTACCTTACAATTATTAATTAAAATATATTTCAGCCGTCGGAGCAATACCTTCAGCTTTCGACACATATTTAGTCATTAGAGGAATCAAAACTTTGCATCTCAGAATGAGACAACACATGAAAAATGCCTTAACTATAGCCAGATGGCTAGAAGAAGATGTTCGAGTAGAAAAAGTTTTATATCCTGAGTTGGAATCACATCCACAACATTTAATTCACAAGAAACAATCTAGTGGAATGTCTGGAATGATCTCTTTTTACTTACGTGGGGGTATTGAAGAATCTAGAATTTTTCTTTCTAATTTAAAGGTGTGTAATTTGACGATTGGCTTTATTATTTTTAAAAAATTATATTTTCTCAAGATATTCTTGCTAGCAGAATCTTTGGGTGGTTATGAATCATTAGCAGAATTGCCTTCTGTAATGACACACGCATCTGTCCCAGCTGATATAAGAAAGGAGCTTGGTATTGGAGACAATTTAATTCGTCTATCTGTTGGATGTGAAGACAGCCAAGATTTAATTGATGATTTGAACCAGGCCTTGCGTGCTGCTATTGTTAGTAATTTTTATTTAGAGAAGTGGGAACGTTTAAAATCGAATGTACCTCCCAGCCCATAAGTAATGTGAAGGGAACATTTCACGTGGACCAATTTTCATATTATGAATTAGATTTTAAATTAATTAGAATCAATTTTAGGGAAGAGGACATGAATGATGGCAGAACTTTGAAGTTACAGTAAACCTTCTAATATTTAAAATGGCATTTCCGGTGAATCTGTTGATGTTTCTTTGTTCTTTTTCATGTACAATATAAAATAGATAGATGCTTTAACTGTATAACTATAATTTTTTCTATTCTCCCATTCTGCTTTTGTAATTTAATTAAACTAAATAAATGGAAATAAATGTGTTTAAGCTTATTTTACAAAGGAAGTCCTAGGGCTGAGCAAGCTCCCATCCACCGATTACGTCTATTTGGAGCTCCCGTTCCAGATTCTCTCATTTTCTTTGGTTTACGTTGCCCGTCTCTCTCCTTGTTTTTTAAAAATAAATTTTGGTCAGCCCTTATATCCAGTCGAGGTCTTTGATTTTCTCTGTGCAAGTTAATTAAGGAAAAAATTTTTTAATCCTCAAGCAGGAAAAAATCTGTTCTCTCCTTCCCCTCTAGCAACAATTAATCCTCTCCATATACTCATTAAGTGCTTAGACTCTTTAAAAATGTAAAAGAAAAACTGGTGGCAGTCCTTTACTTTTTGGACTATTTTTGGGGTTCTCTTTAGACAAAATCGATTTTGCTAACAAAGAAATGAAAATTCCTTCCGTTTTCTTTAATAAATAAATTTTAAAATAAAACAACAAAAAATAATTAAAATGAGTGAAATTGAGCTTAGTGGGTGTTTGCCTACACAAATACAGGTAAATAATAGATTTTTGCATTTTAAATTTACAACGTATTAAATAAATGAATTATTTATTTGTTTATATAAAAGCAAAGGAGAAAAGGTAGAAAATAGGGATTCTTTGTTAATTCTTGATTTTCTCATTTTTCTCGTTTTGGTTATGGTGTGGCTGAGGGGGCATGCCAAAATAAACTAAAAATTATTTATAGTGATGCGTGGTCACAAAAATTTCGAGAAAATAATTATTTGTTTATAACTTTCGAAATTTCATTCCGAAAAATCTAAAACTTTTAGAGAAGATATTTAACAATATTGAGAATTTCTATGCAAAATTTTAGGTTATAGGTTTTCAACTTTTATAAATTTAAATATTATTGCGCGCCTAGTCTTCTACTGGGTCCAAGTGTCACTAAAACCTATTTTCTTCCTTTCCGGTTAGAAAAAGCCTCCTTCTCTCTTTATTCTAAATTAAGTGTTGAGAGAAACAAGCCTCAGAGCACTTCGCAGAATTAATTAAGTTTTTGCCCTGTCAATCGATACACTAATTTTTAAATGCTTTTGACGGGTTTTCCTTCTGTGGAGAGAGTTGGATGGATTTTTAATATTCTCTTGGCATTCCTTTTTTGTTGGCATTTTTCCCTATATTTTAAAAAAACTTAATCCTATTTTTCCCTAAAAATGGAGTTTTTTACGCGTGTTAGAAACAGAAATGTAAGTTGGGATATTTTGTCACTTTTTAAATTATTTGGAAAAATTAAGAAAAAATATTAAATCATATTCAAATACCAGTTTTTATTTATTTAATAGATGCCTACAGTAGCTCTGAATTTGGTATTGGCAGAAACACGGATATTTAGTGGAGATTCGTTGAATGCAACCGTGAGTTTATTAGAATTGAGTAATTGGGTTACTGTAGGGGAATTTTATAAATTTATTTTGAGAGGTCATGTAATTTTTATATTTTCCTTAAATTATTTAAAAGCGTTGATCATAGAGAGCTTTAGTAATTTAATTTAAAAATTCACTTAAAGGTGTTGTTGGATTCAGCAGATCCGGATAATACAATAATTGAATTCTTTGCAGAAATTATGGGTATTGGCAAGACTGGTTGGGTGAATATTAGAACAGACAAAATATACGAGACTGAACATGTAAATTTACTATTTTTAATTTAAAAAGGATGACATTTTATCCTAAGGGGAGAGGTTCCCCCATCAGATTTTTAATTAATCCGTCACATCTCTTAAAAATATTTAAAGGAATTTGTTCACATTGTTGTTCCTCTATGCCAACGCAAAGTTGTTTTAAACCCAGGAAGGCACAGATTTAATCTGAGAGTGAATATACCAGAAACAGCCCCTAGCAGTTTAGAAAGTCAGTTTGGTTCTATTAGATATACAATACGTTTACAAATGACTGGGAATGCTGAACATGTAATTTTGTTTTGAAAGATTTTACAAATTTAAATATAATTTTGAAAAATTTTGGCGTGACCCTCAGTCACCCCTCAACAAAAAAATATATGAGAAAATCAAGAATTAACAAAAATCCTAATTTATTTTTATTTTTCAAGTGTTCTGCTCTAGAAGTTTTTCCTTTCCTTGTTCTTTCCAAGTCCTATTTGGATCAAGTTCCCCAAGCAATTCTAAGGCATATTGACTATGAGGATGAGATCAATTTTACAGTGTGCACTCTTCCTTTTGGTACTGTACGTTTGAGAATTGGTTTGCCAAGAACTGGATTTTGTGTTGGAGAAGTAGATAATTGAAATATTATTTTTTAAATATAAAAAGAATTTTTTTTAAATTTTTAAAGGTAATTCGTGTGAGTATTTCCGTTCGAAATAGCAGTCGAAAACAGTTGAGGGAATGTTGTCTCCAATTAGTCCTTAAAAGCCATTTTCTCGCTCAAAGCAGATATGAACAAGCTAATGATACAAAATTGGTTGAAACTTTACTTGATTCACATCGAATTGATAATATTAAAGGAAGAAGTGAAATTGTAAGATTTTAGTTGATTTTAAATTTGATTATTTATAAAAAAAAACAATTTATCTTTTAAAAAAGTCTCCGCCTCTTGTCAAATTCATTTAATTCTAAACAATTAAAACATACAAAATTTGTTTTCCTTTTATTTTTTACATTAAAAGAGGGGAAGATAATATTATATGGGGTGCAATATCGGTGAGAGAAATCAGAGAAAACGAATGCTATTTCTTCTAAGCCACGACAAGTTTATTTTAAAAACTTAATTTGTTTTTACAAATATATTTCTCAAACTATTTGTATTTTACAATTAAGAAATACAGAAATACAATTAAGTTTTATTTTAAACACTAATTTGTAAAACAAGTTTATTTTTGGAAAAACAAGCAATTATTGTAAAAACAAGTTTATTTTAGGAATAAAGTTTATTAATTTAAACTTAGATTTGTAAAACAAGTTTATTATTTTTTTTAATTATGAGATTGTAAAATAAGTTTATTATTTTAAAAAAATTATGAGATTGTAAAACAAGTTTATTTTACAAAATAAATTAAACTTTTATATTCAGAACGCAGAGGAATGCCTTCTACGAGTACCAGAACAAACAATTCCAAGCATGCATTCTTCAATTATTTCACTTTCATATGTTCTTCGCTTTATCGGATTGCCTGGTATTGAAACAGAAATTCCTCTCGTTATAACTTCGCTTGGATACAAACATGCTATTGGCAAATAGTTATTAAAGAAGGGCATTTCTGAGCTTTCATGCTTTTTTGCTTTATTAAAATTTTTGCTTTTAATACTTTAAAATATTTTTAAAAATCAGAACGCTTAACGGGTGATTAAAAAAGATATTTTATTAAAGACATTTATAAGACATTTATAAATTAATTTAATTTTTAAATAAATTATTCTGCATTCTTTTGTTTAAATTTTTATTTTTAATAGTATTCTTTTGTGGGAAATTTTATTTTAAAATCTGAATCACGCCTTTAAATTTTTTTATTAAAATAAATAAAACAGTCACACTTTCATCTTAAAAATAGCAAAGGCTTATTTATTGTTTTATTTTTCAATATTTGCACTTAAATTGTAAAAAATATAAATTATATTAAATAATTATTTAATAAACTTGAAAAAAGCAAGTTTACAAACTTTCTTCTTGTATTGCAAAACAAGTTTGTTTTTAAAAACCAAGCTTTAATTATGTTCTTACAAACATGTTTTTATAACTTTACGAACAATTTACAATTAATAAATTTTACAATAATTAAAACTTGAAAATAAACTTGTTTTACAAAACATTAACTAAATATTACAAAACAAATTAAATTAAACTTTTTTTTAATTAAAATTTATTTTTGTTTGATTTAAGGTTGTAATTGTAAAATTAAAGTTTATTTAAATAAGTTTTTCTGAAACATGTAGTATAAAATTTTTACAAACCTATTTATAAATATAAATTAAGCTTTTTGAGAAAATTAAACTAAATTTCATCTTTATTTTTCCTCTTCCCCGTGTACATAATTCCCCTATTTTTTCTTTATCGAACCACAAAAATGTCTCTTGTCCAAAATAAATAAATAACCTTGTTCCTTCCTATGATTTTCCGCCGTCATCATCAAACGGAAGAAAATCAGTTGGGAAAACAGTTTTTTGGTTTGCTTAATTGCCCCATTAGTATATTTATAAATATTATTTATAATGCTTGCCAATTAATTTTTTCTTTCCCATTTAATATCATTTTTTATTTATTTTAAGACAAATAAATATAAGTAGAAAAGACCTTCAAAAATTTAAAAAATAAAAGATAATTTTTAAAAATATTTTTAAATAAAATTGAAAAAATGATGCTTTCGGATGCAAATTTCTTCGATTTAAAAGAAGAACAGATTAAATTATTTAAACAAATTTATGGGCAGGATCAAAGACCAAATGCTTCAATTTTACAACAATTGGTGGAAGCGACTGGTTTAAATATTAAAATTGTTCGCGCCTGGTTTCAAAATGAACGGAGAAAGGAGAGAAAGTAAAGGGGATTTGTGTTTTTGTTTAAATTAGATTTTTAATTTAAATTAGGAGATTGATGGAGGAACGACGACGACAAGAAAAGGAGAGGAAAAGACAACAGAAAAAGGTTTAAAAAATTAAAACTTTGTTTTACAAATTAGACTGATTTTGTAAAAACAATTTTATCTTTACTTTACAAAATATAACTAAAAATAAACTTGTTTTACAAATACAAATAAACTTAGTTTGTAAAACAAACAAGAAAATAAAATTATTTTAAAAATAAACCTGTTTTACAAATCAAACTTAAAATTAAACTTAATTTACAATACAGGCAAAAATAAACTTGTTTTACAATTTAAACAATAGCTAAACTTATTTTACAAAATAAACTTGAAATTAAATTGTTTTACAATTCAAATTAAAATAAAACTTGTTTTTACAAATCTCTAATTTTCTACAAAAACATCAATAAATTTAGCAATGCTCCCAAAAAACTCCAAAAGAACAACACTCTTCAAGTTCTGATTTAACAGAATCTGACAGTACAGTAACCTCTGGTGATTGTTCAAGCAGTTCTTCTAATCCTTTTGATAGTAGCGATGCCGATGACAACAAAAACATTAAAAACCCAATTATTACAACTAATGAAGAAATAAATAAAATAGTTGAGAAAAGTGTTTGTAGCACTAGCCAACAACAACAAACTAAACAAAAACCTCAACAATACAAAAAGAATAGTTGTTGGTGTATAGATTGGTAATTATTGTAAATTTGTTTTTTACAATGCTTTTGTAATTTAGGTTTATTTTGGGAATTTGTTTTGTTGGATTTTTGGCAATAATTTTTGTTTAGTATGTTTATAAATGTAAAAATTCAAATAAAATATTTTTTAAAGTTTTTTTGCTTTTACTGAAGCAGAACGTCCTCCTTACCTAGAACAAGAACATCAATCAAATAATAAACTTTGTGGTCAGATAAATTATTTTTAAATATTTTAATTAATTATTTCTCATAATTATTTACGGTAATAAATTATTAATACAAAAGAACAATAAAATAAACTTGTTTTACAAATCTAACGGAAAATAAACTTGAATTACAAAAATAAACTTGTTTTGCAAACTTGTAAAGTTTTACAATTTGTTTTTACAAAATAAACTTAAAATAAGCTAATTAACTTTTTATTAATAAAAACACTCTATTTAATAAACACTACACTTATAATTGTACTTTTACAAATAAATATTTTACTGATTTTGCCATTTTCTTATGAATATCACTGATTATTTTTAAACATAAATTTATTTTCATCAACAACTCTATTTACCTTTCACACATTTTGTGTAATTATTTTCAGGTACTCACAATTCTTCACTATTATTATCAGCTGCTTTAAACGGTTATTTACTTAATGAGAAGCAAAAAGCAGCGATAAAACCCCAATCATTTAAAGAACGGTTTAAAGCCGATTATATTAATAATGAAAGAGATAATGGTACAAAGGTGATAGGAACAACGATTAATTTTGGTCAGATGGACCTGAAAGTATTGCGTTAGTTTTTTAATAAAAATAAAATTAAATAATATATATTTTACAAAATAAAATTATTTTAAATTATTAAACTTGAGAGTTTAATTAAAAATAAGAACAAGCTTGAAAAAAGTTTATTTTACAAATCAAAATAGAAAAAAAATTGAAAATTCAAATGTTTACTAATTTGAAAATAACTTGATTTTATAAAATTAAGTTTACAATCTTTAAAACTTGTTTTACAAATTTAATTAAACTTGAATTTTTTAACTTAATATTTTAGTAATAAACTAAAAATAAACTTAGGAGTAAACTTGTTTTACAATTTAATAGTAAAACTTTAAAATTTAAATGTTTTACAAAACAAACTTAAAAATAAACTTGTTTTACAAACTTGCTTATTGTATCTTTAAAACTTGATTTACAAACTTTTTTTAAAACTTGATATTTGTAAAACTTTATTTTAGCTATCAAAACAAAAATCCAACTTGACCCAATAAATTTATTACAACTTGTTGAGACTACAAACTTAAGTTTACAACAAACAAGCGATTTCTTTGGTATAAATTGGCGATTACGAGCATTTAAACCGTTTAATTGTAAAAACTTGTTTGTAATTGTTGTTGAAGTAAATAAACTTGAAAATGCTTTGGAATTTACAACACAATTGTAAAATAATTTAATTTTACAATTTTACAATAATTTTCAGAAACTTTGTTTTAACTAAAAATTGTTCTACAACAAAACAAGCTTTTACAATTATTAATTATACACGTAGTGATTGCCAACCTTTAAATAAAAATTATTTTTCTTTTGGAATTATGTTTGCCGATTTAAGGGTTAAAATAAATTTAAGATAAATTTAATTTTTAAATTTTAAAGGAACGCGTTTTCAATGAAAACGTTGATTTTTGTGATAATAAAAATACCTTAATTTCAATTTGGGTAAATTTGGAAATTAATAATTTGAAGTCGTTAGAAGGATTGCTTCAATTTTTATGATTAATTTTTTAAAATTTATTTGGAGATAATTTTAAAATTAATTATTATTTATTTGTTAAATAAATAATTGTAAATTTGTAATTTTATTAACAATAAATTAACAAATTACAATTAATAGATGATTTAATAATCTATAATTTTACAAAATGCAAATTGTGATTTATTAAATGTAATTAATTGTAAATTAATTTATTTTAAATTTATTAATTTAAAATTGTAATATAAAGTTTGTAATTTATTAGTTTTAATGAATTGTAAATAATATTAATAAAAAATAAACAAAAAATCACATAATTTTGTTTTTTTCTTAATTCTGAAAATTAAAATTAATTTAAATTTAATAAAAAATTTAAAAAAACTCAAGGGATCCTCTAGAGTCAACCTGCAGCATGAAGCTGATCTGCCTCCTGTCCTTTTTCTTTGGTGCCTTTCTTT